>SJYA01000573.1:0-14320 GCA_006410615.1 Neotragus moschatus | reverse complement strand
CGCCGCCGCCGCCGCCCGGCCCAAGAGCGGGACAAGGCAGTCTCTGTCCGTCCACCCGACCAGAGCTGATTTTTTGCACTTGCTGGCTCTGGGGAAGCAAATTTTTGTCATGGGACTTTGGGAAGAGGTTGCAGAAAGCGGGCACCTTGCCAGCCTCCGCGCCGCCGGATTCCCGAGCCCTGGCCCCAGTCTAAGGCGAGCTAAGGTCGCAATGTGCACAGGAGATCACAGGATGGCGCCAGCGGTCTTCCGAGGGATACGGTCGGAGCACGAAGCCTCCTCCGCGTCAGTCCCAGAGCTACCGCTTTGGTCTGTCCTTCTGGTAGCCTGGTTCTAGCAAGTAAGTGTGGAGCTAAAAAAAGTGTTTTAATGACCGTTAGTGTAGCAGTTTTACAGTGGAATCTACTAACACCAGTTAGAAACAAATGATTGCAGATTTGCAACCAAGTGAAAATATGAATATGGATTTACAGTATCTATACTGTGATCGAAATCGCACATCCATGTGCCCCATGCACAGTGAGACCCGTCAATAATAAACATGAGTCTGGAACAGAGAAGGATTTACTACAGATTCATACAAGCGGATGGGTGGCTCATGTCCTAAGAACCCCAAAGTTACTGAAAGCTTTCAGCACGTCCCTTTAAAATGAAAAGGTGAGAGATGGGCATGGTTAGCTGTTGCAGACTTCTGGGTGTCAGATCCTTCGTTCTCGAGGTCAGGTCATGGTCGGGTAATGATGTTCCTGAAAATCTCTACCAGATAATGATTATTCTCTGTCTTGACCAGAAAGGGCAGAGTCCCAGGGCACAACTTTTACCTTCCAAGGTCCCAGTCCTGGCTAAGAGGAGGCAGATCTCAGTTGGCAGCTCCTTCAGGGCCAGGTTCCCATATCCTGCCCAGCTGTCATCCCTGAGGGAGCCAGGCATCCAACCCAAGTGGCCTCAGTCTCCTCAGGCCGTCCAAATGGGGAGACCAGGTCTCACAGACTGTGACTCATACAGACGGCCACTGCTAGTGGGTCACAGAGACAGGGATGGGGGAGAGGTTCACTGCTTCTCAAGTCCTGGGCCGTGGCTAGTGGAGGGCCTTGCTCCCTGGGCTCTCCAGCTCATCTGCTGGTCCAAGGCTGGGTAAACTGGAGGGCCTCCAGAAGAAGGCCTGCATCTGCCTCTTACCTCACTCTCTACCTGATGACCACCACACCACGGACCCTTGACTGAATCACTTCCCCAGTGGTCCCTCATTGACCGTTACGGGTGGGCAGAGCCCAGCTCGGGGGTGACCGATAGCTTAGCAGGACAACTATGTGTTGCTCATTGACAGCTGGTTGCCTGTGGGCAGGGCCCGTGCTTGAGGCACTGAGCAATGGCTGAATAAGACCAGTTGCCTAGTAACAGGGTGCAGAGTAATGAGGCGCAGCAATGCTACCTGCTAAGGGCTGTGCTCATCCTGCTCAGTTGCTATTACCCCCTTTTCTTTGATAATCCTTATCTT
The DNA here is from genome assembly GCA_006410615.1 of Neotragus moschatus. Classification (NCBI taxonomy): domain Eukaryota; kingdom Metazoa; phylum Chordata; class Mammalia; order Artiodactyla; family Bovidae; genus Neotragus; species Neotragus moschatus. The sequence goes on along the minus strand of SJYA01000573.1, from coordinate 12,822 downwards.
GAGGATAACACGTGGATATGTCAAGAGGAAACCACTGAAGTGTAGTGCTGAAGCTGATGGTGATCTCCTTAGGAAACTGATCTAAGCCTTAGGAATGACTGCCCTTCTAAAGTAAAAGACCAGCATCTGATGTCAAGTTTGCAGTTCCAAACATACCAAGCTGTTAGTCACTGCAAGATTGATTGCTAGTCCAATATTTGTCTTTTTTCTATTATAAATATTATAAATGCAGAAAATGTGAAAGAAGAAAACAAAATCATTTACCACTCAAAGTCAGCATTAAGATGTGGAGAATTTCCCGCTTGTCATTTTTCTGTGCACATTTTAGCATAATTATATTTGTGTTATTATATGTAAAGATTTTACAGTCTGTTTTTTTTTCAGTTTAAAGTGATAGTATAGTATTTCTCCATTTTTTTTTTGCAGGTTATCCGCAAATATTAGCAAAATCCATTTACCTAAGTTTAATTTCAGCCTGATGGTGCATAAAACTCATGTGTTTTTACTCAGCACATATATCCTACTTTCCTATTATATACTGATAATTTTTTCCTTTATTCTTAGTAGCTTTAATTACACATTTAGATCAGAATCCTAAACTCTTAAACACCTTAATTTTTAGTGAAAACCAAGAGGCAAGTAATTGTAAACTGTTTGTCATACCAGCATTTCTGACTGGAAACTTATGGACTGTAGCCCTCCAGGCAAGAATACTAGAGTGAGTTTCCATGCCCTCCTCCAGGGGATCTTCCCAAGCCAGGGATCAAACCCAAGTCTTCCACATTGCAGGCAGTTTCTTTACTGTCTTATTTGACCTCTAATAAATCTAGATACATTTAGCAAGACAACAAACTTAAGCTAGCTTCAATACCATGTATCAATTCAGTACTGAATATTTTTCCCAGATCATGATGATTTGAAATTCATTTTGGCCAAATTTCTAAATGCTGGGAAGTATTTAATTTGTAAGTGCTTACTTTTGAGTCAGTTAAATAGAGATCATTTACAAATTAACTCAGAAGTATTTTAACCAAAAAATGGTCCAGTTCTGGAGAATGCAGCTGAATAAACTGTATTCAGGAAACAAATTTGAGTTTCCCATAGCCGGCACACTTACACACAAAAGAAACACAAACACATACAAAGAACAAAAAATATAATCCCTGCAGGACAAAAACAAAAGGGTGAAGTTCAACAACTTCCTCAACTTTTTCAAACCAAGATTCCTCTTATTAATAACAACATGCAAATTGAAAGACAGGAGATCGTGACTACATGTGTCAGGGCAATTCACCCGACAAACACAAAACCAGAAATAACAGTAGGAATAAGTTAACTTTAGTTAACTTCATGCTTTCTCCTAGAAGTATTTTTTATTTTCTCGGTTTCAGAATTCTGAAAAAAGTATTTCATCAAGCCAGCTTTCTCCAACTGCATATACAAAAAAGGGCCAGTTTTGAAATTTAAAAAGTTTCATCTTGACCAAAATTTCACCTCCTCCAGTCTAAAGAATATAGTGGCCATGCAGTGTAAAAAAAATCTTTTTTTTTTAACCCTGGGTGGGGGGCACTATAAGATGGAATAGAACTCTGATTATCAAATGCCAGGTGTTATCAAATACCAAACAAACAAATGCAGTGAAAAATGGTCTCTAAGATTCACAGTTCCCTAGCACCAAGAAAATGAGACTTCCACCCATTGCAAAGGGAATATCCCAACCAATGTTCCACCACAGGCAAAACCCAGCTCCATAGGGAAGGATACCTGGTGTTATCACATGCTAGCTCCATTATTCAAAGACGTCTCAACTAACCAGTGAAAATCCTGATTCACAAACATACAACATGCAAATAGCAAACATGGTCCCACGCACAGAAGGACAAACCAGAGTGGCCCACCCCAAAATGATACACACAAAAACACAAACAACAAAGAAGCTACAGTCACACAGACAGATAATTAGAGAAGGTGAGTCTAAAATTCCACTTCCACTACCAGAGGTCTCCAGAGTAGCCCAGCTCTCAAAAGAGAACAGACCCCAAAATGGCTCACTTTCTGCAAAGGAAGTAGCCCAAATGGAGTGGACAGAATCCCTAGCTTGTGCAAGCTTGAGTGACTTACTCCACGCAACACCAAATGTGGACTATAGCTCTGGATGTTTCTTTGCTCCAAACAGCCTTATGCCCTGGGGCAGCTGGCGCCTGTAAGGGAGAGTCCCTTCCATTTCCCCAGAGCAAAATGAACTCCAGCAGCTGCTGGGTACTTGGGAAGGGGCTGCCCCTTGCCAGAGTCAACCTGCCATGGGTACAGACGTCCTGCCCCAGTCACCATAAATTGTTACTGAAATCTCACATCCGTGTGCCGGATGCACAGTGAGGCCCATCAGTACTAAACATGAGTCTGGAGCAGAGAAAGATTTAAAATACCAATTTGCCTTCAACTTCTCCAATGGCTGAGTGGTAAAGAATCCTTCTGCAATGCAGGAGACCAGGATTCGATCCCTGGGTTGGGGAGGTCCCCTGTAGAAGTGTAGGGCACCCCACTCCAGTACTCTTGCCTGGAGAATCCCATGGACAGAGGAGCCTGGCGGGCTGTAGTCTATGGGGTTGCAGAGTTGCACACGACTGAGGACATGCTACACACTTGTTTTACTTGAAGATATAATGTTGAATCTGTTAGAAGTGAAAGTCTTCAAGTTTTTTAAATCATGCTGCCTGTTCAACTAAGAAACAAGACTGAGTCATGATAAAGCTCAAACCCTTCCCTTTACTGAGATGATGCAGGGAGACATGGCTCTTTTGAAATTAGTTGGTATTTCCCAGCATGCTTTTGGCATAGCTTAAATACCCTGTGATTGCATTTATGCTGTTGTCACAGTATTTCCAGCTCCTTGTTTTTGCTTACTTTAAGATTTCACATCCTCTTTGTGGTTGGGCGTAACACAGAGTTCTGACCCAAGCATTGGAAGTTGAAGTGTTGGTTGTGACTTCTGGGCTAGAGCATTTAATTCCTGGTTTGAGATATTCCAGAACTCTTTTTCATTCTGGCACAAACAACTGGCCTTCTCCCTCTGTCTCAGTGGACCCTAGAGTAAATACGAACAACAAAACTTTATTGGTGTAAGGTGCTGGGATTTTGGAGTTGTTTAAACCCCCAAACAACGTGTTATAGATTCGAATACAGCCTAATTCATAGACGAATAGACTAGTGTAGGCCCTGCGTGTTTGTTGTCCTAGATGAGATAATTTGCTCTTGTTATCAGGTAGTAAAGAATTCATCTGCCAGTGCAGGAGATGCGAGAGATTTGGGTTTCCTCTCCGAGTTTGGGAAGAGCCCCTTGGGTAGGAAATGGCAACCCACTCCAGTATTCTTGCCTGGAAGAAACTGTGGACAGAGGAGCCTAGTGGATTACAGTCCATGGGGTCACAGAGTCAAGACACAACTGAGTGACTAAGCATGCACAAGACTGTTATCAAATGTTTCTTACTTGCACTTTCTTTGCCTTGCTCTCAGAGGACTTTTGCCCCAGAGCCGAGCCTTTTTTTCCCTTTTTTAATAATAATGCAAGAAAGCAAGGTGTTCAAATAAAAAATTGTTGTGAAATCTGCCCTACCTCTCTACAGTATACTAGGATTCAAAACATCTCAACATGGGCTAACGGTTTTGAATATCTGGCTTGGCACCTAACTCCCATAAGACAGAGAAAGATGAAAATTATCTCTGGTTTGTATAATAGTTCTTTTGTCTCTTTGGTACACTTGGAGATTTTTTTTTTTAATCCCTGGGGTAGTGTATCATGATTTGAGAAGGGTGAGAGCTACCCATCTTTCACCCGCTTTTCTTTTGTAAACTAGGAGAAGGATGAGTGGGAAAGAAGAGTTTTAAAAGGATGAACCAGCTTCAGCATTTACAGCAGGCATGTTCTTAGGCTGCACAAATGTAATGAAAGGGTGAGTATGGAAATTAATGATTAGAGGATGATTCTCTTAAACTGTCATTGCCAAGGTACCTGTTAGGACATCTCTATATACCCCTGTGAGTTTGTATAGCCTTCGAGGACACCTATGCTGGTGAGTGAAGCAATCCATGTGTGTGACAATAGGGAGTGGTGGTGACTGTAGAATGAAATGCTGTACAGTGCTTGTTTTACCAGTATTGAATAAAATCATATTGGCCCATTTCTTGATTCTGCAAAGAAAATTAGTAGGCTTACATTTCTTTTTAATTAATTTATTTTTGGCTGCACCGGGTCTTTGTTGCTTTGCAAGGGCTTTCTCTAATTGTGGTGAGTACCGGCTACTCTTCCATACAATGCGAAAGCTTCTCATTGTGGTGGCTTTTCTTGTTGCAGGGCACAGGCTGTAGGTGCACGGGTTTCAGTTGTTGCAGCCCGTTAGCTCATTAGTTGCGGCTCCTGGGCTCTAGAGCACAAGCTCAGTAATCGTGGCACTGGGATTTAGTTGCTCCGTAGCATGTAGAATCCATGACCAGGGATCGAACCCATGTCCCCTCCATTGGCAGGAGGATTCTTATCCACTGCTCCACCAGGGAAGTCCCCAGGCTTGCATTTTGTATCTAATATTAACTAGTGAAATTCTAAACCCTGACTTTAAAATGCAAGCCTGTGTAACTCATAAAAGTATAATCAGAAAAAAAGAAAAGAAAATATTCTCTTGCTTACAGCTAGAGGGAGAGACAACACTTTTGCTTCATAAGACAGCTCAGAAAATTCAATTTGAGAAGGTGTTAAACCAAGAACATTCACAGGAATATCAAGCTTATTCTCTTGTCCAAAATGGAGATGTGGTGCAATTATTTTTAATGTTTTGTTCTCTGTTACAAGAAGTGTGTCCCTAAACATGTTATTTGAATATCTTATGAGACGCCAGAGGCTTTACAATTGTTGTAGCGACTTACAAACTGCTCAGGTTGGACTTTCTGGAAGCAGAGGCTGAGACAGTGTTTGGTGTGAAGTGAAGTGAAGTTGCTCAGTCATGTCTGACTTTGCTACCCCATGGATTGTAGCCTACCAGGCTTCCTCCTTCCGTGGGATTTTCCAGGGAATAGTACTGGAGTGGGGTGCCATTTCCTTCTCCAGGGATCTTCCCGACCCAGGGATCAAACCTGGGTCTCCTGCATTGTAGACAGATGCTTTTACCATCCTAGCCACCACCAAGATGATTATTAGGGATGGACCCTTATGAAAGGAAGAATGAGGAAATAAGATTGGGCAGAAGAGGAAATCAGGTTGCAGTGTAGGTTTTGATGAACCCTCCAAGGAGCTCTGGAGCAAGTGCTGCTCCTAATAAGTTGTTTGAAAAAGGCCAGGTGCAATGGTGTGTATATTATGCCAACATTTGCTTACAAAGGAAGATAGAGGAAAGGATGCCTTCTTTCATTTGCCTATGAAAGCATGAAAATCTCTGAGATGACTGAAAACAACCAGTAGAAATTATCTTTGGAAAGGACATTAGAAGGTGCTATGGACTGAGTGTTCATGTTTCTTCCCAAATTCATATGTTGAAATCTAATTCCCAACATGATGGATGATATTAGGAGGTGAGGGGTGTTAGGCCATGGTATTAGGCCATGGATGGTATTAGGGGTGTTAGGCCAATGGTATTAGGCCAAGGGTGAGGGGTGATTGAGTCATGATGGTGGAGTCCTCATGAGTGGTTATTAGTGTGCCCTTATGAAAGAGACCCCAGGCATCTCCCTCACCCCTCTGTGTATGAGGACACAGAAAGAAGATAGTCATCTATAGATCAGGATTTGGGCTCTTCAGTTCGGTTCAGTTCAGTTCAGTCGCTCAGTCATGTCTGACTCTTTGCGACCCCATGAACCACAGCACGCCAGACCTCCCTGTCCATCACCAACTCCCGGAGNTATCTCTCCTTGCTATTCTTTGGAACTCTGCATTCAAATGGGTATATCTTTCCTTTTCTCTTTTGCTTTTTGTCATTTCACAGCTATTTGTAAGCCCTCCTCAGACAGCCATTTTGCTTTTTTGCATTTCTTTTTCTTGGGGATGGTCTTGATTCCTGTCTCCTGTACACTGTTATCAACCTCCATCCATAGTTCATCATGCAGTCTGTCTATCAGATCTAGTCCCTTTAATCTATTTCTCACTTCCACTGTATAAGGGATTTGATTTAGGTCATACTGAGTGTTCTATTGGTTTTCTCCACTTTCTTCAATTGCAGTCTGAATTTAGCAATAAGGAATTAGTGATCCGAGCCACAGTCAGCTCCCGGTCTTGTTTTTGCTGACTGTATAGAGCTTCTCCATCTTTGGCTGCAAAGAATATAATCAATCTGATTTCAGTGTTGACCATCAATCTGTAAGCACCTTGATCTTGGATTTCCCAGCCTCCTGATCTATGAGAAATAAATTCTGCTGTCTACAAGTGACCCAGCCTATGGTATTCTTTTATAATAGCACAAACAGACTAAGACAAAGGGCTTGGATTCTGAGATGGAAGGAGATTTTTGTACATTTTGGATTTGACTATATATTCAAAAACAAAATTATTACAAATAGATAATGTGATACTAAATATTCAATAAATAGTCTTAGCTATTCTGAAAAAAGCATTGGGTTAAAAACATGTAAAACTTTGATTTGTCCTCATGATATTAAGTTCTGAAAAATTTAAGTAAAATTACTAGAATTTTTGTTCTTATAGGTGGTAAAAGACCACTTAGGTTTGTTTACCAAGATACATCTGATTATAAATCTTGAATATGTATCCATGCATTAAGTTATTATTAGTTGACAAGATGGTGGCCAAATGAATTTGTTGTACGTGATCTGGAGCCTAAACTTGGTTTTCAATGCACTTTCTGAAGGGAATTGGTATGACATACTTCCTGTATCCTCCAGTAAGTAAAAGCTGATGTCAGCTTTCACAAAAGCACTTCTGGGTGTCCCTGCATGGTAATTCCCACAGCAGAGGAGCCTTTAAGAATCAGAGGCATTTTGGAGAACTGCCTGCGGGACACGTCTTGAGTGTACAGAGGGGCATGAGACTGGCATGGTGGTGCACAAACCACAGGAAGCAGAATGACTCCTTTCCAGTGATCAGGCATGGTCCAGAGGCTGGAGTCAGCAACCATCTCATGACTTTTTTCAGCCATGCCTCTCCCTGCAAACTGAAAACTGGTGTGAAGATTCAAGTTGATCAGTGCATTTGTCTTTATGTCTGAAACAAATTGGATTTAGTGATTCAAAATATGAAACCATGAGGTCAAGTTTCCCTGTGGGTGCCTGTTGATTTGTCTCTAGAGCAGACCTAGAGAATCTTTCATTTTCCTTCCCATGGTTGCCTGGTCTCCCCATACATAGGCTTTAGCCAAAGGTGGAGGATGGTGAACAAAGAAAGGATCTGGGTCCTTTGGGTGTCTCTCTCCAGTAGGAGCCAGTGATTTCTTTGTGTTTCCACACTGGATGGAATAAAAATAAAGAGGAGTGAGCCCTTAGAGAGACAGGGCAAGTGCTAGGGAGACGGCACCCAACCCCTGTAGAGAAACTATAGGGCTGTACACCCACCTGGAGAAAGAGGGAGGTGGCATCTGACCTCGACCAGACCTAGCACCAAGGCTTGAGGACCAGGCAGGTATGCCTCCACTTGGGGATCCCAAGAGCCTGTTTCCAGCTATACACTAGAAATGAGGGTACATGGAAGTACAGTTTGTTCAATCAAGAAACTAACTGAATCAGATCCATTTTTTAAGTATACTAAAGTATATATGAGAAGATACTGTGGCAAAGATACAAGCATGGAAAACTCTGGATAGGAAGCACAAAAGAAAATCACGGGGAAGAAGGAAGTACTTCCGGATATGTTAAGGATGATTGGCTTCATTACGATATCCGCCAGGTCTGTATCCATGTCTGCCTCCAACTTTCCGTCCCCAGGGAGCCCTATTCCTGAAATTACATCCACTTAGTGAGGGTAGGTAGAGAGTAACTGTCTCCTCTGAGTGTGACTGTCACTTCCTGCTTCAATTCCCAATTCCTCAGGCTAGAATCTTCTACAGATAGTCTCTCCAGAGAGGGTCTTTGGGCCTCTTTCCTATGGAACTAATTCCCTGCAATTCTAATCTCTGTTTCCACAGTCCATAAGACCAAATATGGGTAATCAGTAAGGCTCCTATGATGATCTATGACCATCTCTTTTAATACAACTGTTGGAGTTATATTTTTGTTGAGATGACAATTATTGTACTTTTTTTCTTAAGATGAAGGGGAGAAGGACATTCTCATTGGCCACAGACTAAGGAAGCAGGGGGCTATGGTGCTCTTCCATCTGCTTCAAGTCGCAAGTCTCTGATCACAGAGAGGTTATGAGAAAACCTCAAAGGAAAGGGCAAAAGTGATACACCCATTTTACATCATGAGTTACTTCCTTGTATCTCTTTGAGGTGTATGCAATACAAAAAGTCATCAAGGGACCATCCAGACACCATGAAGTATGAACTCTCTCATTCTCAGTCACCCGGATTCATTTGTGGGTTATAGTGACTTTTTTCTGTTTATACTGTTCCCTCTTGTCTCCCTCATATCCTTCTCCTCTCTCTTTCTCTATCTTAATCTCTTACTTATACACATACTTACTTTTCTACCCTGTCTCTGTAAACAAATACTTGCTCATAAATAATAATTTGATAACAATAATTTATTATTTTAATAGGTTAATCAGGTTAGACTTGACTTCCAACTTTAAAAAAAATTTTTCTTTAGAGTAAGTCTCACTTCAAATCATCCTTGTTACCAAGTTTTCCAGTTTATTTCCATTGAAGTCAGCCTCATTTATTTGCTTTATTGAAGAGTTAGGTGCCATGGGAGTCGCAGTTCTCACGGGTGTCAGTGTTTGGGTGTTTGTGCCCCGTGCTTACACAGAGAAGAGGGGAAGGGGCCTCTGGACCTGCTGGCATCCACGGCATGACTGCCGCAGTCCACCCTCTCAGGGCTTCTCCTCGTGTGTCCTTTCTTGCAGTTGTTCTTGTTTCTGACGTTTCCGCTTTAATTGTCTATGTTTTTGAAGGTAGGAGGTACCTTCTTCCCATGACCAGAGTCCAGAGAGTCCAAATAGATTTCTAAATTCCACATTTTCTTTCTTTGTAGTTCCTTATGTATTACAATACATAAAACACTGTCCACCAAAAACATTATCCCCACTGCCAGATAGAAAAGAAAATGAAACCAACAACCAGGAGTTGTTGACTGGAGGCCTGTAACAGAAAACGACAGAGGATAAATGCTATTTAGAAACTGTACAGATCTGGCTGAGTTATGTTTGGAAGAAAAGGTTGGCTGAGACTTGCTATGTCTGTGCCTGAGGGAGACGCAGGGGCTTTGGGGGGAAAGGAAGGAGCTGGTGGTAGCTTGAGCTGGGCTCTATGGTTTTGGACAGGGGGCATGTTCCTCGTAAGAGCCTAACTGCCAGGGCTTGCCAGTGCACTTACTTCCTAGTTTCAGCAACTGCTATCTGTGCCATTTAAAGATTAGAATTTAGTTTGAAGATAAACATTTTCCCCCAAAGAGTCTTTGTTCTGGAGCTCATATTCCCTCTACCTCAGCCATACCTAGACACTTGGGCAGGCAGGTATTCATGTGCAATCCACAAAACCCCCATCTCACCAATCTACCATGTGAACTCTCTGAAGTAAAAAACTACCCCAGTGTCTTTATATCCCCAGACCTATAAAATAGATAGAAGAATTCAATACATTTTTTATTAGATTATTGGTGAAAGAGGGAGGGCAGAAAGGAGGAAGAGAGACAGAAGAGGGAGAGAGAGAAGGCAGGAGAGAATACAGAGAAAGGAAAAGAAGGGAGGAAATAAATGGAGGAAGCAAAGAGAAGAAAGGAAAGGAAGTGGCTCAGAGGTTAACGCATCTGCCTGAAATGCGGAGACCCAGGTTCAATCCTTGGGTCGGAAAGATCCCCTGGAGAAGGAAATGGCACCCCACTCCAGTACTCTTGCCTGGAGAATCCCATGGAAGGAGGAGCCTGGTAGGCTACAGTCCATGGGGTTGCAAAGAGTCGGACACGACTGAGCGACTTCACTCACTGTCACTCATGAAGAGAACAGTGAAGTTTTGAATCAAGAGTGCAAAGACCTGTTCATGGTTTTTTCCTGGGTGGGCTGTGAAAAAAGTGTCATGAGATCTCAGTCCCAGAGGAGGGAAGGGCATGTCTCTTTGTGTATCAGTCAGTTCCCCTCATTCCCGCTCACCAAGCACTGGAAGCTCCAGCTCAGGGCTGCGCTTGATGAGATTTCCATCTTCTGTGGCAGCTTCACACCAGTATAGCCCAGGGTCTTCATTTTTGGCAATGAATGTCTGGTATTCAGAGGATGTGGTCCTGCTCATTAGGGTCTCGTTTCCCACATAGAAGGAGAAGTAAAGCTGCAGACCAGGCTTCTCTGAGGGCAACTTTGTTTCACAGCTCAGGTTGACCAGATTCCCGTCTTGGTGAGGGGATGAGAAGGATGGTCTCAGCACTGGGGCTGGAAATAGCTCTGAAGAAAAAGTTGATAGGGATAGAGTGGCCTGCATCAGTGTCAAGGTTCTTTTGTTTGTTTTTTTTAACAGAAGATATACTCCTACCCCTTTTGGGAAACCTGATCCTAGAGAATACATCTATAAGACAGAGTTTCCCCACTTCTATCAGAGAGGTATTCTTAGGATTTCCTCATAGATATACTTGCAGTTACCAGCTTGACCATATTCTTCTGGGGAGAATACCTCTATGTAGTTCATGCTTTACTGAATAGCCGTGACATTTATTATGTGACCGTCTGGTAATGTTTAACCAGGAGTGGACACTGATACCCACCCCCCAGCCAGTTCAGTGACTCTTTACTTGTGTTTCTGACTCTAAAGATAATCTGGAGGGGAATTCCCTGGAGATCCAGTGGTTAGGACTCAGTGCTTCCACTGCAGTGGGGGCAGGGTTTGATCACGGTCAGGGAAGTAAGATCTCTCAAGTTGTACGATGCGGTCAAAAAGACAGAAAGAGATAATCTGGGGCAATAATTTTTTTTCCATAGGAATGAACTATTTTTCAGACACACAGAAGTCGCTAGTGGTTATGACTACTAAGATAAAGGCCATGAAAGAGCTATGTCAAGAGCCACATGCAAACTAGGACAGAGGGAAGTACTTAATTAGCAGATGCTCAGAGGGAAGTGGAACCAGAGAGACCACGTGGTCCCTGGGAGATAGGTGGAAAGTATAACCACATCCTAATGTCTTCCTCACTATGGAATTTTTATGAAGTTTCCTTGAGCTATTTTCTAATAATCTTCCTACCTACCTTGAGTGCATCTCTATTCCTTGCAACTAAAATAAAATGGGTGAAGTGGATTCTCACTATGGCATGGCCTTGACATTAGCTCCCGGAATTAGTGATGGGGCACTGTGGTATACTGGAAAGAGCAATGGACAGGGACCCAGAAGACCTCAGTTCTGCTCCCAACCCAGCCACTGGTCATTGTGTGGCCTTCATAAGGCAGTTTACCTTTCTGGAGTTCAGTTTCTTCACTGGCAAATTGACCACTTATGATGGTTCTTCTGGTTCTTATAACTAATAGGTCTATGACTATTTAGATATAGTACCTTTTATAGTGATATATACTCCTGCTGACGTGTAGCGACGCCTTCTCTCGCCCGAGCAGTGATAGATGCCACTGTGACTCAAATTGGCTTTCAGTATGGTGAATTCAGAATCCCAGTGAGAAAACCTAAAGGGCTTGCCATCTTTGTAGAAAAGTATTTTGTACACTGGCATATTCTTCCATGCATGACACCTCAAGACCAGAGGGTCCTCTTCAGTGAAGACTCTGCTAGAGACCTGGAGTAGTAGCCAATCTGGAAAATATGGGCACAAAATGTGTGTATATGGTGACAGAGATACAAGAAAGCCAAAGCTGGACACTGTGGGTTTATCTTTTTTCACTTTGTAACATTTCAACTTTAGAACTTTGTTGAATTTAAAGTCTGTCTTCTGTTCCTCGAATATCTTTAGCTTTGCTAGGAAGAAAAGTAATCTTTACCAGCAGCCCCTTCTTACTTTTTCTTCCCAGGTCTTAGAAGTTGGTTGGGACAAAACCAGCTTACTCTGTGTGGCAGGCAACATTTTAAAATGCCCCCAATGAGTCACACTCTTGCATGTGGCTAGAACCTATGACTTACTTCCAGTCAACAGAATATGGCAAATGTTCTGAAATGCCACTCCTATGATGATGTTACATTATATGAGGTTGTCTTAGCTGACTGGGCTGCAGGAAACTCCTGCCAACCTTGAAGAAGTGAGCTGACATGTTGTGAGAGGGCCTGTGTGAGGGCCACAGAAAAGGGGGTTTTCAGGAAATGAGACTGGTCTCCAGCTGACAGCCAGTAAAATGGTGGGAACCTCATTCTACAACCACAAGAAACTGAATCCTGCCAATGATCATGGGAGTTCGGAAGAGCTGCCAGGNATATTGTGAGAGGGCCTGTGTGAGGGTCACAGAAAAGGGGGTTTTCAGGAAATGAGACTGGTCTTCAGCTGACAGCCAGTAAAATGGTGGGAACCTCATTCTACAACCGCAAGAAACTGAATCCTGCCAATGATCATGGGAGTTCGGAAGAGCTGCCGGGAGGAACATAGCCCAGTCAACACCCTGACTGCAGCCTCAGCAGAGCACCAACCAAGCTGTGCCGACTCCTGACCCATGGAAAGATAATAAATGTATGTTGTTTTAGCCTGCTAAAGTTTGGCAATTTGTTACACAGCAATAAAAAACTAGTACATTCTAACTCCTGACTAATTTGT
>SJYA01000572.1:353292-384784 GCA_006410615.1 Neotragus moschatus | reverse complement strand
AAAAAATTAAATGTACTTTGATTATGATATATTAACCTGCCACTGTAAGTTTTAGATAGTAGCTGTTTAATAAATAGTTTCTTGGCTAGTGAAAACAGCACACTTCACACTGAACTCTAAGTTTATTGCAAGTCAAATTCCACTAGGGCTAGGAGAATTTCCAAATACCAAAAATGGCCTTTCAGTCTAGCTATGGCCCACTTATTTCAAACAATACTTAGGCTAATAGCATTCTAGTATAACAATAGAATTGAGACAATCCCTTAGAGTTCATGTTAATTAGGTTTGCAGATGGTTTTAAATCTTTTCAATGTTTTTCTTTTTAAAATTTAAGCACAATGGGGAAATAGATTAGATACTGCCTGTCAGCTCAGCTCCATTGAAAGATGAGTGTAATAACAATGTATACATGCCTTTCATCCATGGGCTCACTCAACTCTAAGAAAATGGTTTCATGTTTTGTAAAAACAAGATCGGACTCAAAGATTTAATCCAACCAATTCAATATTTGGTGAGCAATAAAAAGTGACATGNTAGATACTGCCTGTCAGCTCAGCTCCATTGAAAGATGAGTGTAATAACAATGTATACATGCCTTTCATCCATGGGCTCACTCAACTCTAAGAAAATGGTTTCATGTTTTGTAAAAACAAGATCGGACTCAAAGATTTAATCCAACCAATTCAATATTTGGTGAGCAATAAAAAGTGACATGTTTGTCTAAAGAAAGACTTAAATGCCTGGACAAACAGATATGCCTCCAAAAATATAAAGGTTTTTTTTTTCTTTTGTTCAGGCTGTGCCAGTTAGGATTTTGTCTCCATTACTGTGAACATTTTATTATCATGTCTCAACAGGAGTGCTCTGGTTGAGAAAGCACTTTCATTCTAAGTTTCTTGTCCCCCACGGGCTCTGAGTTTCTTATTCTTACTTTCGATTCAGAACTGATTTTTTCCTTCTTTTGAAATGTTTGATAAAAATTCACTGTGGCCAATTTTGAGTTATTGGAGCATAAAAATGAAAAAAATTTTTTTTTCATCAGATAGGCAATTTTTCAGTTGCTCTGGGGATAGTTAACTTAAGAATTGATTTTGAAAAGTCAAATGTTCTTCACAATATAATTACTCAAAGAAGCAATTTTGTAGAAGCAAAACCGGTAAAATAAATGAGTGGTAGACTGAGAGTTGGAAGGTGTATATAATCTGGAAGTTGAAAAATTAGCTTTGTGATAGTTTAACTGGGCTTCCCAAGTGGCACTGGTGGTAAAGAACCTGCCTGCCAATGCAGGACCCATAAGAGATGCAGGTTCGATTCCTGGGTTGGAAAGATCCCCTGGAGGAGGGCATGGCAGCCCCCTCCAGTATTCTTGCCTGGAGAATCCAATGGACAGAGGAGTCTGGTGGGCCACCGTCCATGGGGTCATTAATAGACAGACATGACTGAGTGCACACACATGCACACACATAATCAGTCAGCTCTTTCCTTCTGTGATAGCAGAAGGCTTGGCAACAGATGGCTTTTTGGGTGTCATACCCACTCATAATGTGTGCTTTTATACATGTTAAACATCTTGGACACTTGGGCTCCAAGTCCTTCCTTTGTGCAAACTTTCATGTCAGAAAGTACATCAAACTAGAGTACAGAGGTGGTAAGAATGTTTTCCAAGACCCAGCGCCCTCCCTTCTGAATCTCTCAGAAAAGAGTAAGTGCATGGCCCTGCCCACGGGGATTCACCACTTGCCTTGCATCACAGTTATAGCTCACCTAATTGTCTTACTTTTACTTCTCTAACCTTTGTCTTGCTCTGAGACTCCAACAACTAATATTACCCAAAGGATTACCTGTTGTGTTTCTTAACCACTTTGCTAAAGTCTGAATGTCATGCTGCCCATGTGTAATGTACACAACTTGATGAGTCTGGAGATAAGTATGTATCTTTGAAATCATCAACCCAACCAATGCCAATAACAAACTTACCACTTCTTGCCATCTTTATTATTATTATCATTTTTCAGTGATATGAAAACATAAGATCTACCTTCTTAGCAAAATTCTAAGTATACGACTCAATGTTATTAACTGTAGGCTCTAGGCTAAACAATGGATCCCTAGGACTGATGTATCTTGCAGGACCAAAACTTGTATTCTTTGACCAATATCTTTTCATTACCTCCTTCCCCTACTGTCTGGCAACCGCCATTCCACTCTCTGCCTTGCCAAGTGTGGCCAGTTCAGACTCCTTATGTAAGCGGTAACATGCAGAATTTGTCTTTGACTTGTGTCACTTAGCATAATGCCCTCTAGGTTCATCTATGTTGTTGCAAATAGCAGGATTTCCTTCTTTTTAAGGGATAAATAGTATTCCATTGTATGTCTATACCACATCTTCTTTATCCATTCACCTGTTGATAGATATTTATGTTACTTCCTTGTCTTGGTTATCGTGAGTAATGCTAAAAGAACAAGGGAGTTCAGAAATCTCTTCTTGATCCTGATTTCAATTCCTTTTGGCATTATATCCAGAAGCGAGATTGCTGGATCTTATATTAGTTCTGTCTTCAATTGCTTGAGGAATCTCCCTATGATTTGCCATAATGGCTGCACCAATTTACATCCACACTAGAGTGTACGAGGCTTCCTCTTTCTCCACAGCCTTGCCAACACTTGTTATCTTTTGTATTTTTTGATGATAGCCATTTTAACAGGTGTGAAGTGATATCTCAATGTGGTATTGAGTTGCATTTCCCTGATGACTAATGATTTAATACCTTTATCACATAACTATCAGCCATTTGTATTTCTTCTTCAGAGAAATATCTATTCAGGTCCTTTGTCCATTTCTTAATCAGGTTATGTGTTTCTTTGCTATCGAATTATAAGAGCAGCAACTGTTACTGAAAGCTACTCTTAACGTGGGACTTGCCAGGGGCATTAGTGGTAAAGAATCTGCCTGCAATGCTGGAGACCTAAGAGACATGGGTTCAATCTCTGGGTTGGGAAGATTCCCTGGAGGAGGGCATGGCAACCCGCCCCTGTATTTTCGCCTGGAGAATCCCATGGACAGAGGAGCCTGGTGAGATACAGTACCTAGGTTTGCAAAGAGTCAGACACAACTGAAGTGACTTAGCATGCATATACACTTAAATAAGAAGGGGGGCTTTTGGTAGAAACAGTCACTTTCCTGGTGTCAGGCAGCAAAGCTAGGAAAACAAGGTTGCCAGAGTGAGTGTACATGTATTACATGGATACTACTCGAATGACTGAATGTAAATCAAGTAGTAAAACTGGCTCACTGGATGCTGGTGAGGCTGAACAGTATCGCTGGAGTACCAGAAAGAACACTGTCAGTGCTCCATCCAGCTCTCCCATCTTACCTGTTCTCTGTGTCAGCCCCTAGCTTCTCTGTGTTGTGCTTCTACCTGCTTGTCACTGGGACCTCCTTCAGAGACTGCCTCTGGGCTATTTGCAAATACAGTAAAACATGTCCTGATGACTCCAATGTGGGGGTGTGAAACTCCAATTCTCTTGCCCTGAGGCAGGACAAATGCTGAGGTAGCATTTATGCTCCAAAACTCCTCACAGGATCAGGCAGGAACTGGGACTTTGTCTGAAGTCTACTAGAGTTTGGCTTCTTTTGCTGCCTTCCCCTGCTTCCCTTCCTCCCTAACTGCTTTCTCCAGGGAGTTGTTGTTGTTCAGTCACTCAGTCAGGTCTGACTCTTTGCTACCCCATGGACTGTAGCACCCAAGGCTCCCTTGTCCTTCACTATTTCCTGGAGTTTGCTCAAACTCATGTCCATTGAACCAGTGATGCCATCCAACCATCTCATCCTCTGTCGTCCCCTGCTCCTCCTGCCTTCAATCTTTCCCAGCATCAGAGTCTTTCCCAATGAGTCAGCTCTCTGCATCAGATGGCCAAAGTATCAGAGTTTCAGCTTCAGCTTCAGCATAAGTACTTCCAATTAATTTTCAGGGTTGATTTCCTTTAGGATTGACTGGTTTGATCTACTTGCTATTCAAAGGACTCTCAAGAGTCTTCTCCAGCACCACAGTTCAAAAGCATCAATTCTTCAGTGTGATTCAGGAATCCTGATCTCAGAGGCTGCTTCTAGGAAATTCAACCTAAGATAAGAGCCAGGAGTCTCATATTTATAACAGTCATGATAGTTAATATTCAGCTTACTCTATGCCAGACATTACACAGTGCCCCCTGGTGGTGCAGTGGTAAAGAGATCTGCCTGCAGTGCGGCTGCTGCTAAGTCGCTTCAGTCGTGTCCGACAGTGTGCGACCCCATAGACGGCAGCCCACCAGGCTCCTCCGTCCCTGGGATTCTCCAGGCAAGAACACTGGAGTGGGTTGCCATTGCCTTCTCCAATGCATGAAAGTGAAAAGTGAAAGTGAAGTCGCTCAGTCATGTCTGACTCTCAGCGACCCCATGGACTGCAGCCTTCCAGGCTCCTCCTCCATGGGATTGTCCAGGCAAGAGTACTGGAGTGGGGTGCCAGTGCAGGAGAACCCAATTCAATCCTTGGATTGGGAAGATCCTCTGGCGAAGGAAATGGCAACCTACTCCAGTATTCTTGCTTGGGAAATGCCATGGACAGAGGTGTCTAGAGGGCTACAGTCCTGGGGCCACAAAGAGTGGGACACGACCTAGCGACTAAACCACAACAAATGCCAGGCATTATTGTAAGCATTATATATACTGTATATAATACACTCACTTATTTTCACACCACTATAAATAGGTACCAATCTGCAGAGCAACTAACTTTGTACAGGAATTTAAAAGATATAAAGCCTACAAATTTTTATGTATAAGGTATAGATTATCCTTGTAAGGACATATTGTATAATACAAGGAATATGGTCAATATTTTATAACTGTAAATGGAGTATAATTTCTAAAAATTGTACCACTGTATTGTACACCCGTAACACATAATATTTCACAACTGTACATCAATAAAAATAAAAATAAAAGAGAGATACAAAGCTTGCTCAAGTGTCATTCCTGAATCCCTTCTAAATATATTACTGACCTTTTTTTTCTCCTCTCTACTTCATCTCCTTAGTTTTATCTGGGCCCCATAATTGTGAGTCAGCACTAGTGATTACCTATGTGGTTTTTACATCTATAAAACTTAAGGGTTCTTGCATTAGGAAAGACTGGGGAAGGGAGCTCATCAGATAACACCTGCTCCAAATCACATGCAGATGAGACAGAGAGGGGCAAGGCTGTGGCCACCAAGATATACATGGTCATGGAAATAATGGCTAACTCTTCTGGAGGAATAATTAGAATAACTTCAGGTGGGAAGTGGTAAAACTAGGTGTTTTGCAGGATAGTGATATTAACATGCTTCATTCTACACAATTTTGGAGATGTCAGCTATTTTAATGTCATTTTTTTCCCCATTCTTCTCTTCACATGTAACTTACTTAAAGAAAATCATAATTTATCATTTATGAACCACCAGTTTATACACTCTTGTATGATTAGAGTCCACCATTCTGGAAATTTTATGATCTATTTTTCCATAAATTAAACCAAAATTTAAAAACATGCCCAGGAGACTATTGAATACATTTAGGCAAGCCCTCTATGCTTTCTCATACTTCTTTTTGTCTCATTTCATTTAGAAATGAAGAACAGTCTGTTACCATTGTCAGGATAACAACATTTCATACACTGGAAAATGATTATCGTGTTGCTTTCTCTTGACCTGGCAAAATAATTTCCTTCTTTGTGTAGTTCTTTGCTTTCCAAACATATACTATTTTGCTACCTTCAGAATCATTTCTAAATGCATTTTCAAGTGTATATCCCAGAACAAACTATTAAGTACATTAAGTGATTAAAGTCTCTGAGTATTTGATTTCTCTACTGGATATGATTACTTTAGAATTCTTTCTGGAGTGTTGTATTAATGCCTGTGTTTCCAATGCCTACTTGCCCAACTAATGAATAAATAAATGAATAAAAACAAGAGCAGTATACTATGCATATGTTTTGTTACAAACCTAAAATATTTGTTCTGCCTTTTAAAAAGAGGCACAGATAAATCCCTTTGTTCTTGGGTTTAAGCTCTGGTATCATGGAAGGAGAAGCAACCTAACACACACAAAAAGTAGTTAAGACATGGGTCTGAGTCCTGGATCTGCTATGTTCAGCCACAGAGTCTTAGGCAAATTGCTCACATCTCTCAATGATTCAGGCCCCTCATTAGAAAATGGGGAATTTTTATAGATACTCTGAAGGTTGTTCAGAAGGTTGGAGACGATGCATGTAGTAACTAGGCAGTCAGTAGCTCTGAAACAAACGGTTGTTTATGTCATAGAGGCCTTGAGTTTCAAGGAACACTCTGGAGAGTCTTGGGGAAAAAGCATTGGCTTTCTTGAGATTACAGTTTGCTCTAATGCTGTCACATTGTTTTTGAAGTCCTTGCCTTAAGGGGAATTTACTGACTCAAGGGAGTCAGCATGCAGGCAATTAGGAGTCTCTCTGCTGCGAGTTATTGCTGTAATCCTGATACTCCGAATTATCACTTAATCTCTGTGAGCTAGTGTCCTCATCTACAAAAAAGAGACAGTTGGAACAGAGACTTTCAAGGTCCCTTCTAAAATTTTGTGATTCTGAGATCTTTTTTTTTAAAGAGTTCATGGGAAACTAAAGGATGGATAGTAAAAGCAGTTGAGACAGTGGTATGTAGGAACCCTGAGGTATAAGGCTCAGGACAATCTGAGGGAGAGCGAGAGCAAGAGAGAAAGACTACAGTTAAAACTAAATTCAAAGACAGAAGCAAAACCATTGCTCTTTTAATGTATTTTGGAAATCTGGGTTCTTGCAGGATATTTTATAGAGCTCATTGGTCTTAAAACCCTTGATGCATGTAAATTACAAGTTTCTAAGATTACTTTTAATGATGCTAATAGCCCCAAATCTTTGAACCAGATGGCATTAGGTTGAAAGAAGGAAGAAAAGATGTTGTAAGGGTAAGAGGGATTCAGTCAGTTGAGGTCAAGATGGCTAATGACACCATTTTTTTCCCCTTTTGTACTTATGACCTCTATGTTAGACACATTTATTTTTCAGAAGAGACTGTTTTCATTATGATTCTGAGACATGTGCAAAAAGCTGCTTCCAGCTGAGACAGACATACCAGAGCCCCTGTTGGGAGACAGAGCATTAAGATACATACTGTGCTTTCACTCCTACAGAACTTAGAAAGTAGAAGAAAATGACTGATTTCAGCTCGGTCCATGCCTGTATATGCTGCCTGCCGGAGGAGCTGCTACCACCTAAATGAAAATGGATCCACTTTTCATTTTTTTACCTTAAATAGTCACATACATAATACATGTAGTGTAGCCAAACTTAATAATATGGCTCTGAATGCAATTGCCTTTTTTGTTTTCCATTTTATAGTAAATTGTAGAGGATTTGATAACTATGCTATGAGAGAAAGGTACTTCAGTGTAATAGCTATTCCAAACATTTTGTTCAATTTTTATTATTAAAAAACATTTTTTATCAATGATCTCTTGGAAAACCCAGAAATCATAAACAAGAAAATAAAAACCACTTGTAATAAAAGCTTTCTGAGATCACTATTGATAAGATTTTTATGACTATCCTTTCAGTCTTTTTTATGCACATATATGTGGTCTTTCAGATTGTGATAATATGCATATTATTTGACTTTAAGGAAAATAAGACAATGTCATAAAATGTTTATGACCAAAACATTCTTTGGGAATACAGTGGTGGGGCTGAGGCAAGGGTGAAAAGGACAAGAGAAAAAAACAGAAATGGTGAAAGATGAATGGGGAAGGCTCCTTGGGGCTGGTTTAAAAAGTAGCAAAGATCTGGTCTGCCAAGCTAAAGTGGGGGTGGGGGTGGTTAGGTAGTGTGTAATACAGGCAGGAAGACAGTTATCCCATCTCCCTAAAACAGAATAAATTGTGCAGAATAAACAGGTTCCCCAGGATCCATTCATTCTTCCTACAGGGAGTATGGTGGAATAGAATAAGCATTCTTTGGACTTCAGGGTTTAATTCTGTCTCCTCAACTTACCTGGTATGCTACAAATTATTTAATACCTCTAGACCTCAGTTTCCCCCTCTAAAGAATGAAGATAATGATACATAACTTATACTGAAGGTTAAATAAGATAACACAACCTGGTTTTCCCAGTGAGAAATTCAATCAATTTTAGCCACTGTTTTCAGATGCCCATGCCATGTCCCACCATCATGCTCTCCATTCATGACATTAATGGATTTTTATAATATTTGCTGATTTTATTGCCTTTCTTCCCCAATTGTCTGTAAGCTCGGAGAAAGAAGCTGTAGTTCCTGATATGTAAAATATAAGGAAGAGATAATAATTTAAAAATAATAAAATTGTTTAATAAATGAGGAGTAGTCAGAAAGACAAGAGAAAAATAAGGAAAAAAGAGTTTCATAAAACTCAACTGACAAGTATTTTTCAACAAGGGATCATTAACAGTGTCAGATGCTAGGAGAGGTTGGAGAAACTAAGGACTGAAATGTCTGCATGGAATTTGTTTAGCTGCTAAGTTGTGTCCAACTCTTTTGTAACCCCATGAACTGTAGCCTGCCAGGCTCCTCTGACCATGGGATTTCCCAAGCAAAAGTACTGGAAAGGGGTCACCATCATGGGGTTTGGCCATAAGGAAATCAATGGTGACCTGAAAACGTGATTTAATGTTATAGGGGATCTGGGAGCAGACTGCAGAGAGAAAAGGAAGGACAGGGAGATGGAAATTGGGGTAGCAAGTACAGATCCTTCTTAAAAGGCTTGACTTTCACAGCCAAAGAGCAAGTGGTGGGAGCTGGAAGAATGGAGCACCTAGAAATGGTGTATGTGTGTGAATGGCAACTCTGGGTGGTATGCCTGTGTGTGTGTGTGTGTGTGTGTGTGTGTGTGTGTAGAGAGAGTTTAAGGTGGAAGAGACTTGAGCATATTCCCAAGTTGAGGAGAAAGAGTCAGTGGGGAAAAGGTCTTAAAGGAAAGGGTCCTGTTAACCCTCAGGACATTACCAGAGTTCAGATGATTTTCTAGCTGAGTCTTCTTAGCATCCACACACTCTGACTGTGTGTGTCATCTCCCTAATCATGGTCCTCATCTCTCCTGCTCCCTGCCCTCTTCCTTTATGTGCCCTTTCATTGGTATGAAAGTGAAAGTGTTAGTCACTCAGTCACGTCTTACTCTTTGACACCCCAAGGACTATAAGGCTGCCAGGCTCCTCTGTCCAAGGGATTCTCCAGGCAAGAACAATGCAGTGGTTTGCCATTTCCTTCTCTGATCTTCCCAACCCAGGGATCGAACCCAGCTTTCCTGGGTTCCTTCTTTACCATCTGAGCCAACAGGAAAGCCCTCCAGTTGGTATGGATCTGGAGAAACATTTCATTGTTAGAAAAAACATTTGGGTATCATAAAGACAATGAATCACGGTGTCCATTTTTCCTTATAAAACTCTTTTTTGTATTATTGTGCAGATAGAACCTAAGAGAAAAAATAGCAAGTGATACATTTATTTCCTGGAAGTAAAAGCACATTCTAGATACACTATTCATACATTTAGAGTCACTCAATTAAAAATACATGAGATAATAATAGTAAAGTCTCTGCTTCTTTTGAAATTTTTGATATTTGCTCATTCGAAAGGACATTAGTGGGAGGGGATGTGGAATCCATATTACACAGAATACAAGTAAATGAATCAGCCACTGTTTGCAATTTGTCACTGTCTACATTCCTCAGTGGCATGGAGACTTAAACCGAAAGAATTATATTTTGTCAGAAAACTGGACAAGAGGGAAAACTGTAGAGCAGTGCTTTTTAGAAAAGAATATTTTTGCTTTGAAAAATATCATGGGAAGGCAAGAATTTTAATCTGTTTTTTCATTGCAAATCCTTTTGCAATAGAGGAAATATTTTTGAAGGAAAGTATTTTTATGAAGTAATCTTGAAAACGTCATGTTTTTCTTTAGCTGCTTCATTTTTTTATGACATTTCCAGAAGCCACAGAGTGTCACTTCTGTCATAATTGATTAGATGCCATGGCTACAAAGGCCCACTCAGGAAGGAACAGAGTTTGAAAACTGCAGTTAGAATAAAGAAGACATATGCATGTAAAACATTCAAAAGGTACCAAATGAAACAGTGAGAGGTAAGCCTTCTCTTCTGATCCCTGGTCACCAAGTTCCCAGCCTGGAGGCGGCCACTGCTACAGTCTCTTGTGGGTTTTCTGGAGTATTAGTCTTTGCATTTGTGCTTGTACATATGTATGTGATCTCCTGATCTTCATGACCCGGATAATCACTATGGTGTGATCACTCACCTAGAGCCAGACATCCTGGAATGTGAAGTCAAGTGGGCCTTNGGCATCTGGTCCCATCACTTCATGGCAAATAGATTGGAAAACAATGGAAACAGTGGCTGACTTTATCTTTCTGGGCTCCAAAATCACTGCAGATGGTGATTGCAGCCATGAAATTAAAAGATGCTTACTCCTTGGAAGGAAAGTTATGACCAATCTAGACAGCATATTAGAAAGCAGAGACATCACTTTGTCAACAAAGGTCTGTCTAGTCAAGGCTATAGTTTTTCCAGTGGTTATGTATGAATGTGAGAGTTGGGCTGTAAAGAAAGCTGAGCACCAAATTGATGATTTTGAAGTGTGGCGTTGGAGAATACTCTTGAGAGTCCCTTGAACTGCAAGGGGATCCAAGCAGTCCATCCTAAAGGAGATCAGTCCTGGATGTTCATTGAAAGGACTGATGTTGAAGCTGAAACTCCAATACTTTGGCCACCTGATGCAAAGAGCTGATTCATTTGAAAAGACCCTGATGCTGGGAAAGATTGAGAGCAGGAGGAGAAGGGGACAACAGAGGATGAGATGGTTGGATGGCATCAGCAACTCAATGGACATGGGTTTGGGTGGACTCCAGGAGCTGGTGATGGACAGGGAGGCCTGACGTGCTGTGGTTCATGGGGTCACAAAGAGTCGGACACGACTGAGTGGATGAACTAAACTGAACTGAAGTCCATTAGCAGCAGACTATATATGGTGTCATCTGCTCTACTTTTTTTCTGAGTGGTTCTTGAATTTGGAAGTATGTGAAAAATCATATTGGACATCCTTAGCCAGCAGAAGCCCATGAGTTTTTCCCCTTCGCTTCCATGCACTACTAGGCATGGAGGATGCTATTTCAGACTTGGGCAGCAGAGAAGAGAGGGAAGGAATCTAGGGGTGTTGATATCTGTGGCTAGTGGGAAGTTAAGGATGGGAGTTATTATTATTTTATAACTTTAGATTGGGTTATACACTCAAGGTCAGAAAAGTGGCATTCACAAAAATAATGGCACAATTTTTTTTTAAGGAGTAACTAGAGAAAGGATTTATGGGATGAAGGCTATGGCCAAAAGTTAATTTCTGGACCAAATGTGGCATTCAGTTGGAGAAGAGGTCATTCCCCTCCCCGCTCTGCTTTAGAAACCAGCAAGGATCTGACACCCCTCAAGTCTACAGGCAGAGAATGTGGAAAATTATAAACCAGGGTAGGAAAGGAAGGGAAAAGCAGATACCACACAGTTACAGACTGGCTTGCGGGTATGCGAGTAGCATCCTTTTGGTGAACTCCCTGAAATAACTTGGGAACACTTGGACATGAACAAATTACTAGTCATCCAACCAGCTGGAACTCTTACCCTCATAATTTGGGCATAAAAATAGTCTGCAAATTTATTTTATACTTCCAATCTGGTGAGGTCTGGAAAACTTGGGTTATATGTAAAAATGGAAAATACCAAATATACAACATCGGCAGGATGTAACAGGACGGTGGAATGGAAATTTTGCTGCAAAACAATAGGTACCTACTCTAAATTGAAGTACTGGATTGAGATTAAAAAGGAAGAGACTGAGGACTAGTCGACAATCCTTCACATTCTTCATCCTTATTAGGAAAATAAGAGAGTAAAGGAGACTGAAGTGTAACTTCTCAGGAGAATTTCTCTAGAGAGCTATACTAACAGCCCAAGCCTACTACAAGAGCAAGTCCTGAGAGATGCCTGTCCCTTTTCTTCAGCCAGATCTATAACTGAACCACCAGGAGAGTTCAAGATGTGTCCTCCAAGGTTGAAGGACACAGTAGACTTGTACCTGACTCTCTCCTGATAAATCTTCAGGATGATAGTTTGGCTGGGTATGTGTGACTGGCAAGCTGAAGGACCCACCAGCCACCCTGAAGTTCACTGGGGCTGTTGAGTGGTGAGTGTCTCCCTTGGGTAGGATGTGGACCATTAGTGAGAAAACTTGGCCTTGGAGGCATCCTAGGTCATTCCCAAAAGGGTTACAGAGAGAAGTTGGCAGGCGGTATCGCTAGATTGCTAGAGGCTATGAAGAGCACTTATGCTCCAGATAGCATCCAAGCTCAGAGAACTCTCGTTCAAGTCTCCTCTCCTCTCCAGCTCCAACCCTAGAAGGGTCAGGGGTCACCCTTGGACAAGCAAAGTGGGAGGAAGAATAGAAATTCTGGGTAAGAAGAGAGAAGAATCTGACCAGATTCTGGGAGTGGGGAGAGACATCAACTTTTAACCACTTTCTGAATTTTGATTGCTACATTTTAACTGAAGTGGGGCCATTTAGTAACCAACAAAAACTGTAATGACCAGACATTTCCATTTCCATCCAGGGGCAGAGGATGACTAGCTCTTTTACATGTGTGAAAGCAGTGTTCTAACATCTCATCCCATAAAATATGCTTGTGCCATATAACTGTTACCTGGAGACCAAGGAGAAAGAACATAGAAGAAACCCTTGACTTCTCCAGCATCTTCTCTATTTCCCAGAGGTTCTTCAGTTTTCACATTATACTGATGGATTTCTTTCTTGCAAATGCGCTAGTATTTTCCTGTCCACCGTCTCCAGATCATTTCTTTCCTGCTTTTATTCCCCCAGGGTTTCTTTCATTATCTTGGGCCGCTGCCTTCACCATTAGATCTGCTTTTCCCAGAGGACTGACTTGCTTGCTGACCCTGTGGTGGCAATAGTCCTCATTCCAGCATTTCCTTCCCCTTCAAAAAGTACAGACCCTTAAGAGGGAAGAGCCCAAGGATATAGTTCTCCAGCCCCTGTGGGTACCCGAGAGACAGGGTCTCTGCTCTCTGCCAGTGACAAGTCATCTCATAATTCATTTGCATTAACTGGCTACTTGTGAAAACAAATTCTCCTTAGTCAGTTGCATCTAATAGCAATTGCTGTCGCTCCTTTGAACAATTAAAATCAGGCCATCAGTTTGGGAGAGTTTAAGGCTCCAGATTATGAACACGTGCAGAGTTAAAAACCCTAGGCCATTGGCCCTGGAGGCAGAGAATCGAGTTTTCTGTCTCCAAGTGTAGTAAGTATCTGTGCAGGCTCAAGATTGACAACTTTACCTCTCTATTAACTGAGATAATAAGCATAACATTTTGAGCAAATACTAGTGTTAAATAAACATTTGCTAAGTATTAACTGTAATCCTAACTCATTAATCCCAAATTTACCTATCTCTTATATTCCCAGGCCTTTACATACTTCTTTCTTGTTAGTTTCTTTCTTTTTTGGTTGATGGCATTTTGATTTACATGAGTTTTTCTTTCTAGGCCAGGGTTTTTCTCTTAATGATCTATACAAAAAGTTTAAATGACTTGCAAATAATAACCTAGAAAACTGTAAACTTGTTACACATAAGATTGAGCTCCCTCCCAACCTACCTTAATGCTAAAGCTCTACAATGGGAAAGAACATGAATTACACACT
Source organism: Neotragus moschatus (assembly GCA_006410615.1). Taxonomy (NCBI): domain Eukaryota; kingdom Metazoa; phylum Chordata; class Mammalia; order Artiodactyla; family Bovidae; genus Neotragus; species Neotragus moschatus. Next base: position 370,952 of record SJYA01000572.1, on the reverse strand, counting down.
ATTAGGTCAGTAAGATTCCTAACGCTACAGCTCCCTCATTTCACACTTTTGGTTGATATTTCCCAATTGTTCCCCTTTATTGGGCTTCCCTTGTGGCTCAGCTGGTAAAGAATCCACCTGCAGTGCAGGAGACCTGGGTTTGATCCCTGGGAAGATCCCCTGGAGAAGGGAAAGGCTACCCACTCCAGTATTCTGGGCTAGAGAATTCCATGGACTGTATAATCCATGGGGTTGCAAAGAGTCGGACATGACTGAGATATCTTTACTTTCACTTTCACCCCTTTCTTACTGGTTTACCTCTGAGCCCATGGAGAGGTTTAAAAATACTTGGTGACATGCCAGCTGGTTTGGACTCTTATTTCTAAGCCTCCTTTGATACTGGAATCTTCAGTATCATTCCTTCTCAAACCCATGCAAACCTAGAATTTCTTTGGTTCCTGGAAAGACTCTACATTTCTCTTCATTTCAGGTAGACTCAGGATCTCAATTTATGTATTACTGATGATTTTGCTCCTGATAATGGGTAGAGAAAGGAAATGCATCTGAAAGAAAAGTTTGTCCCCAAGAGGACTTCACTATGGGGCGTTCAGTGGATGAAAGGAAGAAGGTAGACCACAGAGGATTCAAAATCAGACATCAGACCAAAGATGTGAGCACGTACAGGACTCATCAAACTTTCTGAATGCTAGTTGTTTTCTATAATCACTTTGTCAGTTACTTTGCCTTATGATGTTGAAGTAGAATTTCTTATAAAGCAAAAATAGTACTGTGAGATTTCTAAACCTTTTGAGATAGTAATTACTTTTTGTGGGATCTATCTCAAGGCAGGGGGTTCAAGTTGTTTGCTTGATAATGGATGCAAATACTTCATCACTTTGACAAGAAGCTGTCATAGAAATTGTAGACAGATGGGGAAATCTTTATAATGTTTTTCTGCATTAATTAAGGGTGCTGTGCCTTTCTTACCTCATGGTTTAAGTTTAAATTCTACTTCGGAGAAAGAATGGTAAATTTAATAAATATTAATGATAATAAGAGTTAAAAATTCTCATTCTCTGCAGTTTATTCAAGAATCAGTCTTAAAAAGAAGTAAAAAGTATCCAGATTGATAGGGAAGAGGTAAAATTGTCATTATATGCAGATGACATGATACTGCATATAGAAAACCCTAAAGACTCCACACAAAAACTACTTAGAACTGATAAATTCAGCAAGGTAGCAGGATACAAGATTAACATAAACAGGTTGCATTTATTTACACTAGCAATGCAATATCAGAAAAGAAATGTTAAAGAAACTCCTTTTAAAATTGCATCAAAGCAAACAAAATACTTAGGGATAAATCTGATCAATGAAGTGAAAGACTTACATGCATAGAATTATAAAACATTAATAAAGGCAATTAAAGATGGTTTAAAGAAATGCAAAGAAATCCAATGCCTTTGGATTGGAAGAATTAATACAGTTAACATGTCATACTACCCAAAACAATCTACAGATTTAATGCAATTACTATCAATTATCTACAACATTTTCCACAGAACTAGGACAAATAATCCTAAAATTTATATGGAAGAATAAAGACCTAGATTTGCTAAAGAAATCATTAGAAAAAAGAACAAAGCAGGAAGCATAACCTTCCCAGACTTCTGATAATACTCCAAAGCTACAGTAAACAAAACAATGAGGTACTCACACAAAAACAGACATATGGATCAATGGGACAGAATAGAGAGCCCAGAAACAAATCCATACACTACAGTCAATTAATCTTCAGTAGAGGAGGCAAGGATATTTAATGGGAAAAAGACAGTCTCTTCAGCAAGTGGTATTGGAAAAGCTGGACAGCTACATGTAAACCAATGAAGTTAGAACACATCCTCACACCGTACACAAAATAAACTTAAAATGGCTTAAAGACTTAAATATATGGCATGGCACCATAAAAGTCCTAGAAAAGAATATAGGCAAAATATTCTCTGACATAAATCATACCAATGTTTTCTTAGGTCAGTCTGTCATGGCAATAGAAATAAAAGCAAACATAAACAAATGGGACCTAATGAACCGTATAAGCTTTTGCATAGTAAAGAAAAACATAGACAAAATGAGAAGATAACCTTATGGACTGGGAGAAAATATTTGCAAATGATGCAACTGATAAGGGCTTAATTTCCAAAATTTACAAACAACTAATACAGTTTAATAACAAAAAACAAACCACCCAGTCGAATAAGGGGCAGAAGACCTAAATAGACATTTCTCCAAAGAAGACACACATATGGCCAATCGGCACAGGAAAAGATGCTCATCATCACTAGTTATTAGAGAAATGCAAATCAAAACTGCAGTGAAGTACCATTCACACAGGTCAGAATGACAATCATTAAAAAGTCTACAAATAAACGCTAGAGAAGCTGTGGAGAAAAGGAAGCCCTCCTACACTGTTGGTGGGAATGTAAACTGGCACAGCCACTGTGGAAAACAGTGTGGAGGGTCCTCAAAAAAATCAAAAGTAGAGTTGCTTTATGATCTACAATCCCACTCCTGGGCATAAACCCAGACAAACTGTAATTCGAAAAGATACATGCACTTCCATGTTCATAGCAACACTATTTACAACAGCCAAGACACAGAAGCAGCCTAAATGTCCATCAACAGATGAATGGATAAAGAAGATGTGGTACATATATACAATGGAATATTAGCCATAGAAAATTAAATAATGTGCCATTGGCAGCAACATGAATGGACCGAGGGTCTTCCTAGGTGGGCTAGTGGTAAAGAACTTACCTGCCAGTGCAGGAGAGGGAAGAGAGCTTCTCCTTTGATCCCTGGGTCAGGAAGATCCCCTGGAAGAGGACATGGCAATCCATTCCAATATTTTCTTGCCTGGAGAATCCCATGGTCACAGGAGCCTGACAGTTTACAGTCCATAGGGTTGCAAAGAGTCAGACAGGACTGAAGGGACTTAGCACACACGTGTGAATGGACATAGAGACTATCACTTTAAGTGAAGTTAGTCAGAAAGACAGATACCATATGGTATCACTTATATGTGAAGTCTAAAAGATGGAGCAAAAGAACTTATCTATGAAACAGAACAAATTCACAGATATAGAGAACAGGTTGTCAAGGGGAAGGGGAGGGGAGAGGGATGTTCAGGATCAGTAGATGCAAACTATTATATATTGAATGGATAAACAACAAGGTCTATAGCACAGGGAACTATATTCAATATCCTGTGATTAACCATATGAGAAGAATATGAAAAAGAATATACTATATATATTTTATAGATATATAACTGAATTGCTTTGTTGTACAGCAAAATAAACACAACAATATTGTAAGTCAACTATACATCAAAAAAATAAATATTTTTAAAAAGAATCAAATAGTCTCAGATTAAACTACTTGCAGTTTTTATAACTATTTTTCATCTGCCGCACTATCCACAGCAAGAAGATGCATCAACCTGTAAAGAGGACATTCTTGTGTCATCGACTCTTTCCTTCTCCTATCCAGAATATGTCCAGTTCCTCTCCTACATAGACACCCTCAAGGAATAGTTGCCACCTGGCATCCTGCTTATTAAGCAAGACAGAAAGTCATTTCAGGATAAAAGGATACATAGGTTAAATAAATTTTAGTTGAATTGGAACTTAATTCCATCTACTAGTGCTTTTTATGTTGTTTATGACTTTATGATAACTTGTAATTAACTATGATCCATTCCTTTATCTTGATTCCAGTATGATGACCAGCTCAGGGCTTTGAATTCTCATATCTCCTTTCAAATTTTCTCATTAATTATCATTGGGATTTGTGATTTGTGCTTCTTAAAATTTTAACCAAGGACTCATTGGAAAAGACTCTGATGCTGGGAGGGATTGAGAGCAGGAGGAGAACAGGATGACAGAGGATGAGATGGCTGGATGGCATCACTGACTCGATGGACGTGAGTCTGAGTGAACTCCGGGAGTTGGTGATGGACAGGGAGGCCTGGTGTGCTGTGATTTATGGGGTCGCAAAGAGTCAGACATGACTGAGCGACTGAACTGAACTGAATTGAATTTAATATTAAGTTGGTAATATTAACTTCCACACACTCTACATCAGGTAAGCCTTCAGGATTCAAATGAAGAGTTAAACGTGCTTTCAATACAAGCACAACAAAGTTCCAAGTTTCACAGTTTTCAGTTCACAGAACCAAGCCAATCTTTTTCTTTGTGTGAATTGTTTCTTATAAACCTTGATACTAAAGACAACTAACTGGAAGACTAGTCTACATTTGAAAATACTGCTTCTATCTTTCTGTCAGAGGATCACCTACTGAAGCAGGAATGTGAATCCTATAACTGGCCAAAGCAATTCTGACCACAGCTAAGGGCACTTGTAACCCAACCCCATAATGTAGCCAACAACACAGTAGAATGCCATGTTTCTTGTGGTAAATTAAAAAAAGAAAAACTTTGATGGTCATTTTAAATGCTATTTAAGAAGTAAGGCATCCAACAGGTAGTGAGACAATATTTTTCTAATGTTCTTTGGTATTTTCCCTTGCTAAAATATATGCAGTTCTGGAAGAAGTGCATTGTAGTATGGCTAATATTATGACATATTTCATGGCCACATGAATCACTCTGAGAACTCTAGGTGTCTTTCTTGATCAATATGGGCTATATAATAAAGTATCAGATGTTGGGTACCTTAAACAACAAATTTATTTTCTAATAATCTGGAACCTGGGAGCCCAAGATCATGGTGCTAGAATGGTTGGGTTCTTGCGGAACCTTGCTTCCGAGTTGGTAGATGACTGCCCTCACATGGTGACGAGAGTAAGAGGGCAAACTCTCTGCTATCTTTGTGTATAAGGAATCCATCACATCCCGAGGATCTCATCCTCATGACCCCATCTAGCCCTAATGACCTCCAAAGGCTTCATTTTCAAATACTATCACACTGAGGGTAGGGCTTCGGCATATAAATTGGGGGTGGGGTACAAATATTTGATCTACAGCAGCCCCCTATCTCATTTTCACATAACTCCCAGAACTATGTCTTTAATATTAGAAGTGGACTAAGGAGAATTTCACTGTGTGGATCACAATAAACTGTGGAAAATTCTTCAAGAGATGGGAATACCAGACCACCTGACTTGCCTCTTGCAAAACCTGTATGCAGGTCAGGAAGCAACAGTTAGAGCTGGACATGGAACAACAGACGGGTTCCAAATAGGAAAAGGAGTACATCAAGGCTGTATATTGTCACCATGTTTATTTAACTTCTATGCAGAGTACATCATGAGAAACGCTGGACTGGAAGAACCACAAGCCGGAATCAAGATTGCCGGGAGAAACGTCAATAACCTCAGATATGCAGCTGACACCACCCTTATGGCAGAAAGTGAAGAGGAACTAAAAAGCTTCTTGATGAAAGTGAAAGAGGAAAGTGAAAAGGTTGGCTTAAAGCTCAACATTCAGAAAACAAAGATCATGGCATCCGGCCCCATCACTTCACGGGAAATAGCTGGGGAAACAGTGGAAACAGTGTCAGATTTTATTTTGGGGGGCTCCAAAATCACTGCAGATGGTGATTGCAGCCATGAAATTAAAAGACGCTTACTCCTCGGAAGGAAATTTGTGACCAACCTGCTGCTGCTGCTGCCGCCAAGTCGCTTCAGTTGTGTCCGACTCTGTGCGACCACAGAGACGGCAGCCCACCAGGCTCCCCCATCCCTGGGATTCTCCAGGCAAGAATACTGGAGTGGGTTGCCATTTCCTTCTCCAATGCATGAAAGTGAAAAGTGAAAGTGAAGTCATTCAGTCATGTCCGACTCTTTGTGACCCATGGACTGCAGCCTACCAGGCTCCTCTGTCCATGGGATTTTCCAGGCAAGAGTACTGGAGTGAGTTGCCATTGCTTTCTCCAAAGACCAACCTAGATAGCATATTTAAAAGCAGAGATATTACTTTGCCAGCAAAGGTCCATCTAGTCAAGGCTATGGTTTTTCCAGTGGTCATGTATGGATGTGGAGAGTTGGACTGTCAAGAAAGCTGAGTGCTGAAGAATTGATGCTTTTGAACTGTGGTGTTGGAAAAGACTCTTGTGAGTCCCTTGGACTGCAAGGAGATCCAACCAGTCCTAAAGGAGATCAGTCCTGGATGTCTTTGGAAGGACTGATGCTGAAGCTGAAACTCCAGTACTTTGGCCACCTCATGCGAAGAGTTGACTCATTGGAAAAGATCTGATGCTGGGAGGGACTGGGGGCAGGAGGAAAAGGGGACGACAGAGGATAAGATGGCTGGATGGCATCACCAACTCAATGAACATGAGTTTGAGTAAACTCGGGGAGCTGGTGATGGACACGGAGGCCTGGCGTGCTGTGATTCATGGGGTCGCAAAGAGTCAGACATGATGAGCGACTGAACTGAACTGAACTGAAGGAGAATTATACATATTAGGAAGCTGGACCTGAATAAAATTTGTATTCATACTTTGGAGTTGTTGCTATTTTCCATTTTTAAAGTTTGCAATTTTATGAAAATTTCAGTTCAGTTCAGTCACTCAGTCATGTTTGACTCTTTGCAACCCCATGGACTGCAGTACGCCAGGCCTCCCTGTCCATCGGCATCTCCTGGAGTTTACTCAAACTCATGTCCATTGCATCGGTGATGGCATCCAACCATCTCATCCTCTGTCATCCCCTTCTCCTCCTGCCTTCCGTCTTTCCCAGCATCAGGGTCTTTTCCAATGAGGCAGTTCTTCACATGAGGTGGCCAATGCATTGGAGATTCACCTTCAGCATCAGTCCTTCCAGTGAATATTCAGGACTGATTTCCTTTAGGATGGACTGGTTGAAAATTTAGAAACACAGATATAAAGTCAAACAAGACATGTTGAAAGCAAGCAGTGCACTTCTTCCTCTTCTCCCCTCCCCCACCCCGATATTGCATGCAAATGATGCAAACCCAAACGCCTATCTGACAATAGGAGTGGCTGCTTATTAAATTATAGAGCTATAGCCACTGAAATAAAGACAAGAGTAGTTTGGTCTAATTCCATCCCCTGGAGACGGGAATGGCAACCCATTCCAGTATTCCTGCCTGGAGAATTCCATGGACAGAGGAGCCTGGTGGGCTACAGTCCATGGAGTCTTAAAGAGTCAGACATGACCAAGTGACTAACATTTTATTCACTTTTACTTCACTTTCTCTAAGTAGGTCATCAATGAAACTCTCCCAGACTAGTAATTTCCCTTCAGCTTTTTCTTAGCTTTTCATATAATTTCTAAAATCTTCTCTACATTCTTTTGTAGCATTTAACTACCTGTATGGAAAAAAGGAAGCTTCATAAAAGTAATTGTCAAGATTTTGTATTTGTAAAATCCATGGTAGGTAGACTCAGCAAAAGACAGCTAACTAGACTTCCAGTTACTCATTAGAATTGAGGAATTGCTCATTTCTTTTAATTGTTATAAAACCCCTGGCCTACATGCATAATTTAGTCATCAATGCCCATACCACCCATTGAGAAGCCCGGTTCCAAACAGACACCCCCTTTTCTGTTTTAAATAACAGTAAACTTTGGAGGATGAGTGGAACATATGATCTGAAGGGCTCACTCTGTGAATCAGAACTTCAGGAAACTGCAGTGAATTATCTGGCAATCAAACATATCCCATTGATAGTGTCTGAATCCAGATCAGCCTCAAGCCTTTGCTTTAGAATTGGCCTGAGCAGTTTTGTTCTAAGGCTGTGGTTCCCACCTACTGCCTTCCTCTATAATCCTCTCTCAATGGGAGGTGGTATCATAAATGCCACTTCCGCTAGCAGGCATTAGAAAGCAATAGAGTTCACCATGTTTATCCTGTGTCTTCTGAAACCAAGGGTCTCCTATTCTAAGACATTCAAACAAAATTCAAAACAGTGGCCTTGGAGCAGAATTTCAAGGGAGGCCCCTACAAAGCCCGCCAACTCCATGGTTTCCAGTAAAAGGAACTCCTGCTTCAGTCTTTTGAAACCTGGTTCAAGTAAAATACCATTCTCATACCAGAATTTGAATCACATTTCCTCTGTCCACACAGCTTCTATAGTCTTGCCAGAGAGAGCATTTACCCCTCTACTTCCTGATTTAAAAAAAAAAAAAAAATCTGGCTGGCCTATTTTTAATATGCTAATTATCTCCATCTGTAAGTGCCTCCTAGCCTCTTTAGCTTTTCTTGGCCCAACCTCAAATCCCAACATCTCTTCCAAGGGAAAAAAAAATGGATATCCGCCTACAGACAGGAGCCAAGGTGCATAAAGAGAGAATTGAAGCCTTCCATAACCAAACATAAATGTGGTGTAAATTGGCGATCAGAATTTTAACACTAAATCTCTTTAAAGATAATAAACCTTAAATTAACTTGCTTCTTTTTCACTTTGTTTCTGTGATGAATAGTGCCCCAGGATATTTAAATCATGAGGATTTTTTATACACTTTCCCAGATATATAAGAAAGTCAGGATCAACCCACTTAAGTGAAGCAATGGCTGCCATTTTGTTGAAGCTCTGCTTTCTGTGGACCCTGACTGTTTTGTCCTTGGACCATATGTTTAGCTATAAAAATTACATGGGCTACCACATGAAACTTCATACTGTGTCATGAGGGAAATAATAATATCTTTGAGAAATGAACTACACTTTCAAAATAATATGTTTCCTTTGGCCTCTTGGAATTTGTTTGTAAAATTGAGAGAGGAGAAATTACAGCAAAGCTCTACCATTTTTAGCAGATGTATCATTTCATGCTTTGTGTTTGGGTAGGAAGTGGATAGACTGAGGTCAGAATTCATATAATTTCCTTACAGATGTGTAAGGACAATCATTTTTTTTTTTAAGTCTTTTTAACCATTGCATGGGCAGTATGCTTCTGTTTTCCTATAAATATTTTAGAAATAAGAGAACGTATTTTATTTCTTTGTTTTAACTGTTAGAAAATTGAAGGTTCATGAAAGTATTCAAAACTCTGCCACACCTTACCATCTTCACTCTCCCAACTGGTTTTGTCAATTAGCCAAAACAAACTCTTAGTGGCAGATGCTATTGGCTAAAAGAAAAGAGCCAAGCAAAAATAGAAAATAGAGCTCACAGTGATAAAGACTCCCTCTTTGACTAAACTTTAGTCATGGTCCTCTGAGCCCTTTTTCCCACTAGGCCTCTGCCTTGATCCACCTTTAGCTAGAATCCTGATAAGCCAGAATCCCTCTCCTCTTGAAATCTCCTCTTAGAAATTTTCTATTTACAGACCTTCCCAGTCTGGTTATAAATCCTACTGTCTCTGCTGTATTCAGTTGAGATCAATCTCTCTCCCTACTGCAATAGTTTGGCATAAAGTCTTCTTTATTGTTTTTAACAAGTGTCATGATAATCTTTCTTTAACAGTGGAAATGAGAAGTTATGACTTAGACAAGTCACTAAGCTTCTCCAAAGTTCACTTTCAGCTCTTAAAGAGATAAGATTTAGTAGTTCTCAAGTTTCCCTACAAGCTAGAACCCTAAGTGGCTCACAGCAAATATGACTTTGATTGAGGTCTCATGGTTTACATTAGTAATTTAAGCAAGTTTTTCATCCTACATACTTTAACATAAAAACATGGCTTTAAATAATTAATAGTAGAGTAAGTCCAAGTCTATTTTGTCCCTAGAGAGTTCTCTGGTATACCACTAGTACCACGACTTGAAAAGCCTGGCATGAAATACATGCTGTGTAACTGTAGAAAATGAAACACAACTACATGCAACATGCTCTTTTAAAAATATTATTCACTTTCCAAATGCTGGAGACAGTGTGTGATGTGAAGAAAACGGAACTTTCCTACATTGTTGATAGGAATGTAAATTGGTATAGCTACTATGGAAAACTGTGTGCTAAATCACTTCAGTCATGTCCGATTCTTTATGACCCCATGAACTGTAGCCCACCAGCTTCTCTGTCTATGAGATTCTCCAGGCAAGAATACTGGAGTAGGTTGCCATGCCCTCCTTCAAGGGATCTTCCAGTTCAGGGATCAAACCTGCATCTCATGTCTCCTGTATTGGCAGGCGGGTTCTTTACCACTAGTACCACTTGGGAAACCCTGGAAAACGATATGGATGTTTCTTAAAAAACTAAAAACAGAGTTGCCATGCAATCTATCAATCCCATTCCTGGGCATATATATGAACAAAACTATAATTTGAAAAGATACACACACCCCAGTGTCCACTGGAGCACTGTTTACAACAGCCAAGACATGGTAACAACCTAAACAGCCATCAACAGAGGAATCGGTAAGGAAGATTGGTACATATATACAATGGAATACCACTCAACCATAAAAAGAATGAAATCATTTCATTGGCAGCAACATGATGGGCTTAGAGATTATCATGCTAAGTGAAGTGAGTCAGAAAGAGAAAAACAAATATTATATGATATCACTTACATGTGGAATCTAAACTACGACACAAATGCACTTATCTATGAAGCAGAAACAGATTCACAGACATATAGAACAAACATGTGGTTACCCAAGGGAGCAGTGGGGGAGAGATGGATTGGGAGTTTGGGATTAGCAGATGCAAACTAGTATATACAGAATAAATATACGAGGTCATACTATATATCCCATGATAAACCATAATGGAAGAGAATATGAAAGTGTATGTGGCTTCCCTAGTGGCTCAGAGGGTAAAGCATCTGCCTGCAGTGCGGGAAACTTGGGTTCGATCCCTGGGTGGGGAAGATCCCCTGAAGAAGGAAATGGCAACCCACTCCAGTACCCTCGCCTGGAAAATTTCATGGACAGAGGAACCTGGTAGGCTACAGTCTAAGGGACTGCAGAGTCATGCACTACTGAGCAACTTCACTTCTGAATCACTTTACTGTACACCAGAAACTAACACACCATTGTAACTCAACTGTACTTCAATAAAATAAATTTTTAAAATGCTATTCACTTTTAATTACATAAGTAATACATGAATATATACTACTGTGAAAGCTCAAATAATACAGAGTAGAGAGAAAAAATTTAGTTGATCTTTACTCCATGTCTTTCCCAGAAGTAACAACTGTGAACAATTTGGTGAGTAGCATTTTATGTATTTTTAAATTAACAGTATACATTTTTATCATTTACATTCTTTTGTTAATAGCAGTTTGAACACTTTGCTAATACAAAATTTTTCATTTTTAAAATCTCTCTGAAAGCACATTCCACTGTAAAATAGTAAAAAGTAAGATTTAGAAAGCCGTTTTTATAAAATTTAGACTGCCTTACATTGGTTTTCAATCACATTTCAACTAAAAATTCACTTTCAGCAGTAACACACAGACAAATTTAAGGAGCAGGGAAATATTAACCCTGGAAGAACATGCATGCTAATATTTACGTATGCTGTGGTATCTAAATTTAAAAATATAAATACCACCATATCTCTGATTTTATTGGAGATCATAATGAGAAACTTTAATAAATCTTTTCCAAAATGAGCTCTAAATTGCTTTTGTAGTTTCCCTTTGCTCTTGGTAATATTTCAAAGGCGGCAAAGATCATGGAGCTAGAATCAAAGTTATGCTTAAAACTGCTGTGAAATTCTGTCCTGGGATTTTCTCTTTTCATTTTTCCTTAAGGCTATATTTTAAAACATTTAGTAGACTTAAAAATTGGCTACATTGCCTGGGAGATCTGGAACCTAGAGATATCAGCCACCAGAGACGGAGGGAATAAGCAGCTGGGTAAGACACCATCTATATGAACATGAGGTCTCTGCTGGGGTAAATACTGGTCTTGCCTGACAAGGTTTAGATTCAGATTCATCTTGTCATTTTTATTGTTCCTTAAATTTAGCAAGACAAACATTTCCCCTAGCTCTAACCTAAATCACATTGAGCAGGTCAATTTGATTTGAGGCCATAAATAGCAGTGCAGCTATAATAGGTTTTTGCAAATTTATTGGATTATGTTTTTGTGACCCTTGAGGGCTCTTGAGCCAGTGAATTCATGTATTTGTCATCAGGTTGAAAAATTCTTTAGGAGTTTTATAATATTTTGAGGCATTTTCTTTAAGAAAAAGTTCTTTTATTATAAAGTAATACATGCTCATTGAATAACATTTCAAAATATATATAAAAAGACAATGAGTAGAAGCCAACTGTAATTCTGTTTTTCAGTGATAATTCTTATTGGGAGAGAGTGTTGATTATCTATCCAGGTCATTTATACTTTTTTCTCATATAAAACTATATTATAAGTGACAAAATGCCCATCCTTATGATTAGTCTAAAATTAGCATAAGTAGTACCGTTATTATTCTTCCCATGTTTAAGTACGTGAACCCAGTTCTGGCCTATGATATGCAAGGGAAGTCTTCATGGAGTTCTGGCAAGATTTTGCTCCCTGAAAAGAGGACTGAATTTTAGGGAAAGCTTCTTTTGCAAACATCCATTTTACATCCTTGTTTGAATATAGTCCTGTGAATATATAAGCCTTGGAGCTGCAGCAGCTATTTTGAAGCCATGAAACAACAATATGAAGGCCAACAGTAATATGCTAAGAGTAACATAACAAATGGCAAAGAATCCACCTGTGATGCGGGAGACTGGGGTTTGATTCCTGGGTTGGGAAGATCCCCTGGAGGAGGGGATAGCAGCCTGCTCCAGTATTCTTGCCTGGAGAATCCCCAGGGACAGAGGAGCCTGGCAAGCTACAGTCCGCGGGGTCATAAAGAGTCGAACACGACCGAGTGACTAAGCACACACACAACATAACAAAAGACTAGAAAAAACTGTGATCATTGGTAAGAGAGTTGAGTGGTTGAATGAAAACCATTAGAGCTTACCTCTAGACTTTAACAATAAATATTCTTCTGTTGTAAGTAGCTATTAACTGAGTCCTGTTGATTGACCCTCACTTATTCAAACTCATACCTACTAGGAGTATTTTTGATATATCTTCTTCCATATTGATAAAATACAATAAAATGGAGACCAGGCTTAAACATTCCCCCAAGTGGACAAAATCACTTAGGCAACTTTTAAATTAGGTTATTTCTTATAAATGCTTCTGTTTATAAATGAAACAAAATTCATTTTCCAAAAATAGTATGAGTCACTTTTAACCAATCCCTGCCATCTGGAAACTTCTATTGTAATAACCAATAATTATGAAGGTTAAATTTCCTCATTTTCACTTTATAAGCCTTTCTGAAATGTCACGTGTCTGTACTTCATATCACTTTGGGTTGGAAGTCACCCTGTTTGCAAACTGTCTGTTCTTTGCTCAATAAAATATTCATATTAAGTAAAGTTCTCTGAATTGTCTTTTAACAATATATACTTCTTAAAATTTGAGATCACATGAAACACACTTTTCGTATCTCTTTTAGCTCCCCTGAATATTATCTTAAGTCAATAAGTATTCCTTAAAAACATAATTTAAAAAAAAAATCTGGACTTCCCTGGCAGTGCAGTCGATAAGAATCTGTCTGCCAATGCAGGGGACATGGGTTCGATTCCTGGTCTGGGAAGATTCCACTTACTGCAGAGCAACTGAGCCAGTGTGCTGCAGCCACTGGAGCCCGAGCACCTAGAGCCTACGCTCTGCAACAAAAGAAGTCACTGCAATGAGAAGTCTGAGCACCACAACAAAGAGAACGCATCTAGAAAAAGCCTGAGCAAAGTAAGGAAGATCCCATGCAGCCATAAAAAGAAATCCGGTCGCAAAATTTCATCATATTCGTGTATACTTATCTTAAATCATACTTCTACTGTTGAATATCTAGGTTGTTCCTTTTTAAATTTACAAAAATTTTCAGATAAAAATTCTTGCACCTCTTTGAATATATATCATTTATATGCAGGATGTAAAATAATGATACAAACGATTTTATTGACAAAACAGGAACACTCACAGACTTAGAGGACCAACTTATGGCTACCATGGGGAAAGAGTAGTGGAAGAAGGACAGACTGGGAGTTAGGGACTGATATGTACACATGACTGTATTTAAGACAGACAACCAACAAGGACCTACTGTATAGCACAAAGAACTAAGCTCAATATTCTGTAATAACCTACAGGGGAAGAGAATTTGAAAAAGAATGGGAATGGATACTTGTATGAATATAATTGAATCACTTAGCTCTGCACCTGTAACTAACACATTGCTGTTAATCAACTATACTCCAATATAAAATAAAATTTTAAAGTTTTTTTCTTTTTTAAAGATTTAAGGAAATGGAAACCCACTCTAGTATTCTTGCCTGGAGAATTCCATGGTTAGAGGAGACTGGCGGGCCACGGTGTTGCAAAGAGTTGGACACGACTGAGCGACTAACACACAAAGAAAAAAATCAGATTCTGAATTTTTGCTATACAATACCTTCCTAGATTTAAGAATTCCACGCACAGAGGAGACTCGTGGGTCCATGGTGTTGCAAAGAGTTGGACACGACTGAGCGACTAACACACAAAGAAAAAAATCAGATTCTGAAATTTTGCTATACAATAGTTTCCTAGAAGTGGACTCTTGTTGCTGGTATGTAACACTGTGCTGCATTCATGCTGTTTGAGAGGCAGGATCCAAGCAGTAGACTGATTTGTCTTTTCTCTTACCCAAGCATTTCTGTGCTCCTTTCTGAAGTAGCATTCATCACCAGCGTCTGCAGAGGCACAGCCCNTGCTATACAATAGTTTCCTAGAAGTGGACTCTTGTTGCTGGTATGTAACACTGTGCTGCATTCATGCTGTTTGAGAGGCAGGATCCAAGCAGTAGACTGATTTGTCTTTTCTCTTACCCAAGCATTTCTGTGCTCCTTTCTGAAGTAGCATTCATCACCAGCGTCTGCAGAGGCACAGCCCACAAATCCCACACCTGCATCTGCCTTTTGTTTCCAGAATATAAAGCAGGAGATATGGGTAATTATGCCTCAGAGGCCTGAATGGTGCTGATCATTAGAACAGGTGTTTGGGGGGGAGGCTGTGCTGTAAGTAGCACTGACGATTCTGAGTGGTACCCAGAGGTTCTGTAAGATGTTTCTTTTTTTTGGTTCGTGTTATGCAGGACCAATGAAAGCACAGGACACAAGGTGGAGCTCCTCTTCCTGGGGTATATAAGGAAATACATATTTAAATATACTTTTGAATTATTATTTAATTATAAAAATGAAGTGAAAAATCATTACTTCAAAATGAAAAAAATGACAATATTTTAACCTATATTTTAAAAGCAATACTTGATGAATTTTGCCAGTAACTCTATGTGTGTATAGGCACGTGGAATTTGGAATCTGTTTGCTTTTATTTTTGATAATTGATGTCTCTTGTATATGTTTACCCTATTGAAATGATCATTAGGAATTCATCATGGGTTCTCTTAAAAGATGTAGATATGGCAGTTTATGCACACATGGGGCTTCCCAGGTGGCGCTAGTGGTAAAGAACCTGTCTGCCGAGGCAGAAGGCATAAGAGACCGGGGTTCGGTCCCTGGGTTGGGAAGATCCCCTGGAGGAGTAAATGGAAACCCACTCAGTATTCTTGCCTGCAGAGTCCCACAGACAGAGGAGCCTGGCAGGCTGCAGTCCATGGGATCACAAAGAGTCGGACACAACTAAAGCCACTTAGCACATGCACATACGTAAGAAAATATAAAAGAAAAGGCTGCTGTGGATTCAAGCACCAGACAGATTCTATACAAAATCTCACCCCAAAGCTTATTTTGGAATAGTACAGTGACCCAAACTTAGTGACATATTCCAGTTTCTTCAGTAGATCTTTGGTTTCCATAGAATTTGTAGCAGACTTGGTGCTTTTGCTCAGCACACAATATCTGTTAAGCTGATCAAAACATGAAGACTAATACTTTGTTCTCTCACACTTTTTTTTTGCAAAAGTGAATAAATTTGAATAATATTATAGCTGTATATGACCTGCGTTAATGGCATTTATGGATGGTTTGTAGAAAAACCCACACTATATACAAAAATCCATCCCACCTCTCTTAATGTATTTCTTCTTGTTTATCTTGTGGGATGGTTTTGTCATATTCACTCAGAGCAGGAAGCTGAGTGTAAAATGGATATGAAGATGTAGGATTCAGAGAACTTGATTTTTACTTCTGGTTCTGTCACCAATTATGGCCCAGGTCACTTCTTCTCCCTTGCAAACTACTCTGAGAAAGTAGTTTTCTGGATGATTTCTTCCCCAGGTAATCTGAATAACCAGGTGGCGCAGGAAGGGATTTAAGCAGTTTGCAATCAAGCTGAGTAACATTGCTGGTGATGTGGTGCTGAAGGACCGGTGAAGTCAAGCAGAGTGCAGGCAGGACCTGCGTCTGCCATCATCTCCCTCCAGTTTAGATGTTCTTGGCTTTAAAAGCATTTTAGAAAATGCAAGCTTCATCAGTTCAGAATCGCACATCTATTACCTGTGGCAGTGCTGCAAAACATCCAATTTGGGAGTTTGTGTTTTTTTTAATGTGGTGCTATCTTTTTACTTGCGAGTTTGTTTCCTTTCATGTCTTATAATTACCCCCACTGGGTGTAGGATGTAGCATTGCCCAGTTGGAAGATAGATAAGAAACCTGGTAACTAGAAAAAATGTTCCCATATTGGAAGTGCTATAGGAAAATAGGCAACTCTAATTTCTGGCAGTTAAACAATTATACACTTCATTTTGCTAGAGTAGAGACAGTCAGTAAAAATGACTTAGGTGCACCCCAAAGAAACTAAGTTATTAAGAAACAAGGCGAGTCCACTGAATACTGGAGAAATACAGAGGAATGTAAGATGAGAGCCAGGCAGCTTGCTTATAAGTCTACTTGTTAGAGCCATAGATGTGATCATGGGGCCATGACAGCTGAAGAAGCTTCCGTATTTTAGCAGTGATGTACAGCATGAATGCTTTAAAAAAAAATCACGGTTTCACATCTCAGATAATAATCATGAGCATTCATGGAGTATTGTGGGTGCCAGGCACTTGGCTAAGTACTCACACCAGTCCTTAGGAGGAGGTTCCCTTATCCCCATTTTGTGAATTTCAACACTGAAGTTTAGGGAGACACAATAACCTTCCTGGGAACATAATGCTAATGAATTGTCAAGTTGGGATTAAACCTCTTTGTCTCTAGATCAGTAGTCCTTAAAATTTAGACAATACTGGTTCCAGATTTCCTTTCCAGAAAACCTGTATCTAAAATGACATTTCTATCACTTGCCATCCCAGTTGTTGCTCAGTCGCTCAGTCGCTCAGTTGTGTCTGACTCTGCAACCGTCCCCCCCCTCCCCGCCCCCCATGGACTGCAGCACTCAAGGCTTCCCTGTCCTTCACTATCTCCTGGAACTTGCTCAAACTCATGTCCACTGAGTGAGTGATGCCATCCAACCATCTCATCCTCTGTCATCTCCTTCTCCTGCCCTCAATCTTTTCCAGCGTCAGGGTCTTTTCCAATGAGTTGGCTCTTCATGTCAGGTGGCCAAAGTATTGGATCTTCAGCTTCAGCACTAGTCCTTCCAGTGAATATCCAGGGTGGATTTCCTTTAGGATTGACTGGTTTGATCTCCTTGCTGTCTGAAGACCTTTGGCTTTCTTTACTTTTCCTTCATTGCATTTACCATTATTTTATGCTTGTGTT
>SJYA01000572.1:271462-352577 GCA_006410615.1 Neotragus moschatus | reverse complement strand
AGGCTTCCCTGTCCTTCACTATCTCCTGGAACTTGCTCAAACTCATGTCCACTGAGTGAGTGATGCCATCCAACCATCTCATCCTCTGTCATCTCCTTCTCCTGCCCTCAATATTTTCCAGCGTCAGGGTCTTTTCCAATGAGTTGGCTCTTCATGTCAGGTAGCCAAAGTATTGGATCTTCAGCTTCAGCACTAGTCCTTCCAGTGAATATCCAGGGTGGATTTCCTTTAGGATTGACTGGTTTGATCTCCTTGCTGTCTGAAGACCTTTGGCTTTCTTTATTTTTCCTTCATTGCATTTACCATTATTTTATGCTTGTGTTATTAGATCTATACTTTATATTGCTATATACCATTTATTACCATTACATATGTATTGTTAATTTCCCACTTCCTCTACTCTGTGTCCATGTTTTGTTCCCTGGTGATCTCCTGGATTTTGAACAGTGCCTGGAATGGAGGAAGCTCCAGTATATATTTATTGCATCCATCAGCAAGAGGCAAGTATTTAAAACGAGTGTCACTATCCCTTTCTTTGATAATTGGGGTTTTTTTTTTCTTTAGCCATTATTTGCATTAATTTTAGCTATTTCACTTTTTGAAACTTATAAACTCTAGTTTAATGTCAACACTTTAGAAGATTGACGCCTAGAGGGGATACATGTCAGATAAAATACGGAAAACATATTTTCAATCAGAGGCTGAAAATTTTTGCCTTAAGTGAAAGCTAATAAGTTGACATTAATTCAAAGCTTTTCACAGAATGGATGAAAAGAATGAGTAAATGGGCTTTGACCAGAGACACAGAAGGTCACTTTACTAGGAAATGCTCTATAAAATTTTTCGCAGAAAATTCCTTTATTATTTCCAAACTCGAAATATTATACCTCATCTTCTACATTCCACTTCAGAAATAACTGTTATCTTGCTGTTCAACAAAGACATTTGCTTTACAGCTTTCATTTACTTCGCCTGAAAGATTAAAAAGAAGGGTTCAAGCTGCAGATTCTGTGCTCCTCAAGGTGAGGAAACAAAAGCACTTCTTGCTGTTTTCAGCTGTATTGGAATTGGCCTCAAGAAAGTTGAATAATTCAGGTACAATAGAAATACAAGAATAATAATTCTTTTAATTTACTTCTGTCTGCCCTGGCCTTGAACTTTCAAAAGTCTGACTCATGTACTGCCAAGTCTTCTGGGAAATAAAAACCACTCTGTCTGCAAGTGGTTGTTCTGGCCCCCATCTCTGCTCCTCCTGTCTCTACATCTCATTTCCCCCTACCAGCTCCATTGAGGCTCAGTCCTGCTAATCCTTTGACTTTGTTGTCTCTTTCTGGTTCCAAAACCTTTGGTTTTGAAGACTGGGTGACTGAGGAGAACCTGGACTTCGGGTACTCTCTGCAGACTGACTTATACTCAGTGTCAGGCCCTTCCTGTCTTTAGTTATCTGAGTCAAACACAATGTCCTTTTTATTTTCAGTTCTCAAGATCCAAACTTGCCATTAGTGTCCAACCAAAGCCCACTTGGCTCTTCTATAANCTCTCTGCAGACTGACTTATACTCAGTGTCAGGCCCTTCCTGTCTTTAGTTATCTGAGTCAAACACAATGCCCTTTTTATTTTCAGTTCTCAAGATCCAAACTTGCCATTAGTGTCCAACCAAAGCCCACCTGGCTCTTCTCTAAGTTGTGTTAGGCAACTATTGAGGTGTTAGGTTTGTATTTTTACCCCAACCACAGAGCTGTTTATCTGTCTGGAAAAGCTCAGGCATTAGTCTTCCTGGTGTGAAAAAAGTTCAAGCAATAAAACAAGCAAGCTGCTGCAAGAATATAATATCTGTGATCACACCAAGGTCTGTTTACAGAGAGAGATGTGGCTCATTTTCTAATCCCCCAAAGTGTCTAGAACAGTATGCAGCACTGCAGAGCAGGGGTATATGATTTGCTGAGTTGAATTCAACAGAGCAGATACTCAGTTTAGCCAAGAGATGGCAGATGTGAGCCCATCTTTAATTTAAACTACCCCTTTAGTTTCAGACCCTGTTTACATAGTTCACCTCCTGCATGGTCCTTGAGTTTTCGCTGTTCAAGTTCAGACAGAAAAAGCAGCTGGTCCAGTACCCATTCTTCACAACTACTGAGCCCAGTGCCGCAAGTACTGAAGCCTGCATGCTCTAAAGTCCATGCTCGGCAGTAAGAGAAGCCGCTGCGATGAGAAGCCCCTGCACCACAGTTAGAGAGTACCTCCCACTCCTCACAACTAGAAAAAGCCCACATACCCCAACAAAGACCCAGTGCAGTCAAAAATAAACAAATCAATAGAACGAATTAACACTAATTCTTGGCATGCAATTAGGAGGGGATTGTGCTTAAGAAGTACCAACCCTGATGTCTGTCGAGGGTATGCCACTTCACCAGGTAACAGGTAGAGCCAGGCAGGTCATTTCGTGATTGCCCCTTGTAGTGCAACAGGGCTTGAGAAGAACTCCCCAATGTCACACGCTATCTCTGAAGGAGTAGATTTTCACAATATGCAAATAATGGTCAGCAAAGCAAGAGGCCATTTGACAACCTACCTTTCATTAGCCCCAGACAGCACCTGGTAAGGTTGATGAGCTCTCTGGAGCTGCTAGACGCTGCAGGGAAGAGATAGCTCCTCTGTATCAAGTGTGACGGCAGACTTGCCACCTATGGTCCACTTGGGGGTTTGGCAAGCAGAGTTCAGGTGCTGGTTGTTTGTAAGCCTTCTCTGGGAGAGCCAGGTGCCTAGTGCTAGAAGAGCTGAGGCTTATGGGAAAAGGTATATTTTCTCTTGCCAGGAGAAGGAAGCCCCGCCAGTCATATAGAAAGCTGAACTTGGGTTCAAGCCATGCAGCTGACAGTCCAAGGTCTCAGGTCACTCACGGAGCCCCAAGAGTGTCGCAGGGTCATGGTCAGACAATCCTGAGTGTGGCATCAGACCACCTGTTCTGGAAATGTTAGTGATCACACTATTTTAGATACTTTTATGAGCCAATTAGCAGGATGATCTGACTTACAAAAATACTACAACAGAGATGGCATTTTGATAGGTCTATACTTTCTTTTTGGAGAAGGCAATGGCACCCCACCCAGTACTCTTGCCTGGAAAATCCCATGGACGGAGGAGCCTGGTAGACTGCAGTCCATGGGGTCGCTAAGATTCGGACATGACTGAGCGACTTCACTTTCACTTCTCACTTTCATGCATTGGAGAAGGAAATGGCAACCCACTCCAGTGTTCTTGTCTGGAGAATCTCAGGGATGGGGGAGCCTGGTGGACTACCGTCTCTGGGGTCGCACAGAATTGGACACGACTGAAGTGACTTAGCAGCAGCAGCAGCATACTTTCTTTTGTTGTGCACTGTAGACGGAATGCCAGGACAGGAGATTTACTGTGCAAGCTTGCTTTGAGCTATTAGTTGAAGAAAAAAGGGGTATAGATGGGAAGATGTTCCTGAAATATAGGTGTAGCATGTTATTATTGGCATAGTGGCTGGAGCAACTGTGTGGGTCACAAATGATAAAATACATGAAAGGTGAACATAGCAGATATTTTTGGAAGCATATTTATTTTCTCTGAACAAACCTTGGCCTGCTCCAACCCATCAATCAATTGTCATGCACAGAGAATATTGTTCAGAACTTTTTGTTTGTACATAACAGCAAACTAATTTAAATTAGCTTGGCCCAAAAGGAGGAATTTTTATCAGGAAGTCTGTAGCATTAAGGACAACACTTCAGGGAAAACAGAAATCCAGGCCTGAGTATCATATGGACTCTCTCTCTCTCATACTCTGTTCTCTGTGTTTTCTGTTCATGTCCTCCGTAGTTTTCTTTACACATGAAAACATGGCTGTCCACAGCTTCAGAACCCACATCATCCCAGGTTTCCCACCACTGGAAAAGAAAATCTCTTTTCTTTGTTCCAATTTTTAAAACATCAGGTAAGGATTCTAACTGATGCAGCTTGAGCTTTGTGCCCGTGTTGCTGGGGCGACAAGGCAACATAATGGTAGTGGCAGTCCTTGTGTAGATACATGGCTGAAGTAGGGTGGAAGGGTGGAGTCTAAAAAAGGTGGGAGCTCTCAACATGAGAGGTGGGCGAAAAGTGAAAGGGAGGTCGCTCAGTTGTACCCGACTCTTTGCGACCCCATGGATACTAGCGGGCACCAAGCTCCTCCGTCCATGGGATTTTCCAGGCAAGAGTACTGGAGTGGGTTGCCACTTCCTTCTCCAGGGAATCTTCCCAACCCAGGGTCTGAGCCCAGGTCTCTCACACTGCAGACAGATGCTTTACCATCTGAGCCACCAGGGAAGTCCAAGAGGTGGGAGATGCTTGACAAAAAAAGCCCTTAGGCATCCACTGCATAAAGTGTTTACTGAGCTCTTAGCTTTTAATCCAGTTTCAATGGTAATATTGTTTTCTCTAGGAGAGTCCATAAATTAAAGATAAACCTGCACAGAGTAGAAAGCTTCTGAAGAGGGGCGTTTCCAAAGCAAGACTTCCTTCTATTGAGAGGGCTTTAAATTTCTCTTTTAAGCACCACAACTTCAGGGGTTCCATTTTTCTGTATGATTTTGCTTTTCTAATTTTATCATTCTGCTGGGTAGTAACAACTTTCATTGTATTGCCTAGGAATTCATTTCAATGTCCATGACCTCAATTCAAGCTTTTTGAAACAAACTACAATCACACTTTTTACACGTAGAGTTTTCTGAGCAATTCCTGAAGGTAGGCAATGGTTTTCTGTAAGAGCATTGAATTGCAGCTCGATTTAAGGCATCGTTTTTGGGGCATGGGGAGGAGTATTGGGTTTTTTAAATTAGTCTTCTTTGTTCGTCAACTACTGCTAACTTTCAATCTTGTGTTAATTAGCAATGTGGATCATGCAGCCCATCCTTGTCCAAGGCTGTAACACTGACTTACTTTAATAGTAAAATGAACAGTTCAGTTCAGTTCAGTTCAGTCACTCAGTCATGTCCGACTCTTTGCGACCCCATGAATCACAGCACACCAGGTGCCAAATAAATTATAAATGAGATGAACACAAGGCAAAAATCATTTCAGGTTGCTACAATCCATTTGGACAAAGCAATATTTACACCAGTTACTAAAGTTCATGTACTCTGGAAATCATGAATATAGGACTCTTTGATATTAGACACAAATCTTAGGTTTTCTAACAAACTTTGGACAACGTGTCTAAGCTCTGAATAATTTGAATCTATCTCTTAAGATCCAGGAATGAGTTTGGCCTTAACAACATGAAGGCTAAGTTATTTGAAACAAAATGGATTCAATTCAGTAAAACCAGCAATGGCCATTGTTTCCAAAACACTGACTTTGGGTCTGTCTCTCTCTTTCTCTTCCCATGTCTCTTTCTTTGGTTTTAATGGATGTGTGATATAATTAACTTTATGCATTTGACATATTTCACCCAGGCTTTTGGCTAAGACATTAACATTCCATTCCACTTTCTCGTTTGTAGCTCATGGCAGTTAGAAAAGGCAGATGCCCTGTCCACTGCTCTGTGGTCCCTGCTGTCGGGAGCCGGCTGTGTGAATGTGGGGGCCAGGCTTCCTCTATTAGATCTGCCACAGGCAGCTGGGCATTTGTCTATCAGTCCATCTGTCAACCCCTAGCAAAATCACACAAGCATTTCCGAGGCTAATGCTGACTCTGGTACTAAGATAATGAGCTCAGATAATGAGGCACCACTTCCCTTTGGATAGCTTAGTTGCACAAAAATGTTGTGACGAGAAAGGACTATTTAGGTCTAACGAAAGTATTTCTTAGAAAATTTAATGCACACACAATTCCTCCAAAGACAGTACATTTTTAACAAACTGGAAAATTCTTGTGGAGAGATACAGTCTCCAAATTGGAAGAAGAGATTATTGGTCATTTGATTTAACTTCTCTGATGTATAAATCACTTCCATAACATTCCTGACAAGTGTTCATCTAGTCTCAGCTTGAAACCACTCCAGTGATAGAAACACAAGCACTCATTTCTTTTTGTTAGAGGCATAATTGGAAAGGCAAGTAATCATGATGACAATAACCGTTTCAAGAAATTTTCCAGGAGAAAGAGGGTAACAGGAAATCCATCCCGACACTGATTTCACCTTCCACAATTTAGTAGAAGCCCCTTCTTTTCCACAATGTGAATGTTCTGCAGAGGACTTGGTACAGAGTTAATTTAGGGATTTTTTGGAAGGAAAAGGATCTCAGATATCCAACAGCTTCTTATTGAAAGTTGAAACTGGGGATTTTTTTTTTTTTTTTTTTTGATGTGGATTCAAGTGATTCTAGTCAGGCCCTGGGAAAAGAACATGGTGATAATCTTCCCCCTAAAATTTACCATAGTGGAAAGAGCCAGCCTCTGCATGTGGTTAAGAAGGTAGGAACTGAGAATGTTTGTGCTGGATCTGGGGGGTGTTTATTCCAGAACTTGTGGGTTTTTGTTTTTGTTTTTCAGAAAAGCATTAGCATCAAGAGTAAAGGACTTTCCCCAATCTGGGCATGAAGGGGTTATGTACAGTATGGGAAACACTTGCCTATGGGGAGTAGGAAGGATGGAGTGAGAGATACTGTGCACCCAAATCAGCATATCTGAACTCAGGTTACATTTACATTAAGTCCTCGTTTCCCTGTTTTGAGTCCATAAAGATCTGTCTGTACAGTGGTAGTCATTTGATGACAGCTCTACACTGACTTCTGTTCATGCTAGATTTCCTCAACTATTTTTTCAAAGACTTTTTGGTTAAGTTGTTCTGTCGCTAAGTCATGTCTGACTCTGCAACCCTGTACTTCTTTGTCCTCCACTATCTCCTGGAGTTTGCTCAAGTGTATGTCTACTGAGTCAGTGATATAATCTAACCATCTCATCTTCTGAGGTCCTCTTCTCCTTTTGCCTTCAGTCTTTCCCAGCATCAGGGTCTTTCCAAAGAGTCAGCTCGTTGCATAGGTGGCCAAAGTATTAGAGCTTCAACTTTAGCATCAGTCCTTCCAAAGAATATTTAGAGTTGATTTCTGTAAGGTCCGGGCAAGGGGACCCAAGACAGAAAGACCACCCCATGACCCCGCAAGTTTGGAACATGCCTGGGCATGCCTGAGCATGCCCAGATTATTCAGGAAGAGAACTCCAGCCCCGACCCCCACCCAAACAGCAACTAGGGGCGGGATGACATTGCCAGGACCAACCCCATGACCTGGCCCAATCAAACGCCGACACGAAGCCCTTGGCCGCCAACCACCGTTGCAGCTCACACTTTTCACCTTATTTGGAAAGGATCCAGCTTGAGCAACGACCCTGGCTATAAAGCCCCATCCCCACCCCCACATACCTCACAGACTCCCTTGCTTTGCTCGCCTACACCTGGGAGTTCTGCCCGGGAGCAACTGCCCAATAAAGGCCTCTGCATTGTCAGCCCAGAGGGGTGTCTCCTTTCTTCTTCGCGGCAGTTTCTTACAATTTCCTTGAGAGTTGGCTGGTTTGATCTCTTGCAGTCCAATGGACTCTCAAGTCTTCCCCAGTATCATAATTTGAAAGCATTAGTTCTTCAACACTCAGTCTTTTTTATGGTCCAACTCTCACATCCACACACGACTACTGGAAAATCCATAGCTTTGCCTATACAGACCTTTGTTGGCAGTGATATCTTTGCTTTTCAATACGCTGTCTGTGCTGCTGCTATTAATTGCTCAGGTATGTCCGACTCTTGGTGACACCATGGACTGTAGCCCTTCAGGTTCCTCTGTGCACGGCGACTCTCCAGGCAAGAATACTGGCGTCAATTGCCATGCCCTCCTCCAGGGGATCTTCCCAACCCAGAAATGAAACCCAGGTCTCCTGAATTGCAAGTGGATTCTTTACCATCTGAGCCACCAGAAAAGCCCCCTTACTACACTGTTTGCCGTAGCTTTCCTTTCAAGAAGCAAGTGTCTTCTAATTTCATGTCTGCAGTCACCATCTGCAGTGATTTTGGAGCCCAAGAAAAAGAAAATCTGTCATTGCTTCTAATTTTTCTCCTTCTATTTGCCATGAAGTGATGGAACTGGATGCCATGAACTTAGTTTTTCGAGTGTTGAATTGTAAGCCAGTTTTTTACTCTCCTCTTCACCCTGATAAAAAGGCTCTTTAGTTCCTCTGCTTTTTGCATTCGAGTGGTATCATCTGCATATTCAAGGCTGTTGATATTTCTCCTGACAACCTTGATTCCAGCTTGTGACTTATCTAGCCCAGCGTTTCACATGATGTACTCTGCAGAGAAATTAAATAAACAAGATGACAATATACTGTCATGTCATAATTTCGAACCAATTTCCCAATTTTGAACCAATCAGTTGTTCCATGTAAGGTTCTAACTATTGCTTCTTGATCCAAATACAAGTTTCTCAGGAGCCAGGTAAGGTGGTCTGGTATTCCCATCACTTTAAGAATTTTCCATAGTTTGTTGTGATCCACACAGTCAAAAGTTTTCTTGTAGTCAATAAAGAAGTAGATGTTTCTCTGGAATTCCCTTGCTTTCTCTATGATCCAGTGAATGTTGACAACTTGATATCTGGTTCCTCTGCCTTTTCTAAACCCAGGTTGTACATCTGGAACTTCTTGGTACAGGTACTGTTGAAGCCTAGTTTGAAGGTCTTAGAGCACAACCTTACTAGCATGGGAAATGAGCACAATCATATGATAGTTTGAACATTCTTTGGCACTGCCCCTCTTTGGGACTGGTTTGAAAACAGACCTTTTCCAGTCCTGTGCCACTGCTGGGTTTTCCAAATTTGCTAACATGTTGAGTGCAGCACCCTAACAGCGTCATCTTTTAAGATTTGAAATAGCTCAACTGGAATTCCATCACCTCCACTAGCTTTGTGAGTAGTAATGCCTCCTAAGGCCCACTTAGCTTATACTCCAAGATGTCTGGCTCTAGGTGAGTGAGCACACCATCGTGGCTACCCCAATCATTAAGACCTTTTTTGTATAGTTCTATGTATTCTTGCCATCTCATCTTAATCTCTTCTACCTTTGTTAGGTCCTTGCCATTTCTGTCCTTTATCGTGCCCATCCTTGCATGAAATGTTCCTTTGATAGCTCCAATTTTCTTAAAGAGATCTCTAGTCTTTCCCATTCTATTGTTTTCCTCTATTTCCTTCTTTTCCCCTCTGCTCTAGAGATTCCCCAAAAGTACTGGAGGTTCTATTGTTTTCATTTTTATGTGTATGAGGAAATTTCAAGAACTCTTCAAAGTTACTGATAGCATCTGAGAAATGAAAGATGGGAGAGGAGGATCGGTCTCTCAACTGGCTAAGCTTAAGATGGCATCAGCTTCATGCAGGAACCTCTCAACCTTCTAGATGCCCTCCGCAGGCCAGATATTGATCTACATTAGAAACAATACACGCTAAACATACTGCCTATTGATTTTTTTAGGACATTTGTCAAGCATGAACTCTTCTGCATTTCCTCGCTGAGCCATTTCCCGCCTCTGGTGTGTCTAGGCAGTGTGAGTAGAAGAGCAAAGTCTTACAGATAGCTTCTTTTAAAAACAACTGATGCAATAATGCCAGCAATTGCCTTGCACAGATCGACATAAAATTATTTAAATTCAATATGTAAAATTGTATGATATTCCTATTCTGGATTAATTCTAATCCCTCATGTCAGAGTTAGAATATTTCAGAAAAGAGAGGAATGTGATGGTCACCTGAGTCAGTTAGCTCTATTTGGACATTCTCACTGTGGGTACTTCCCACCTCATCTCCCTAGCTACCAAGCCATTTAATGGGTAGAAGGAATTAAAGTATTAGATTACTGACTGTGCTGACTGGCTTTTAGGGTGTTCTCAGGCTCTGAAATGTACTTTCATAATTTTTGTGATTCCTATATATTCCTTTTTTCTCACTGAAAGATTATCTGGCATGTGCTGGAGTCATTTTGTCCATTGCAAATGATATTCTGCTTTACACATATCCCTAAAGAAAATTTAACTAAATTTATACATATCTGAAGCTATGAGAAGGAGTTTCCAGGTGGTGCCAATGGTAAAGAACCCTCTGGCCAATGCAGGAGACATAAGAGTTGTGGGTTCAATCCCTGGGTTGGGAAGATCCCCTGGAGGAAGCCATGGCAATCCACTCCAGTATTCCTGCCTGGAGAATCCCCATGGGCAGAGGAGGCTGGCAGGCTACAGTCCATAGGGTTACAGAGTCAGACACAACTGAAGCAACTGAGCATGCATGCATGAAGCTATAAGACAGTCAGTAACAAACTCCATCTCTAAATGATAATTCCAGTAGAAGTTTTCCACATTAAAGGAAAGCACTACATTGTAAATATGTCACCTTCAACAGCTTACATACATTCTAATATCCCAATTTTGACTTTTAAATGTGAGCAAGCAAATCTGTTCTTGAGTCTGCATCAGATATTTCATAAGGCAAGAAATAAATTTTTCTTTTTATCTGAGTATAAGTCAAACTACAAGACAACATCTAGGTCACAGAGAAGAGACCAGAAGAGAGACACTGGTGTGATGGGGAGGTCAGGCCAAGAATGGAGAAATGCTTTGCTGGTTATTCTTGTTTGATCAAGTCCCAGATGAATGTATCAGCATTTTCTTGGATGTATTCTGTAGAACCCAGTTGTCACTTGGGTTATTTTTCAATATTAATAGCTTCTGTATGAAAAGAGAATTCTATTGTCAATTACCTTAGGGAATAAAATGTATACAGTATATCCTCTCATAGAGGTAAACTGTGCTTTGCATGTTAAAAGCATTGCAAAGCCTTACAGTAAAGACATCTGTTTACTTCAGTGGCTGACCACAGAACCTCTTTTTCCTCCAACAGCTATTGATAAAATATGTTCCATGAAATACTGTATGGGACCCTGGCCTTTTTGAAAAAGCATAAACTGTGATGATTAGATTATACAGAATACATCAGATATAACCTGACCAGTAAAGAGAAGAGTAGATTATCCAACACAATATTCTATTATAAGATAGCAAAATAACACATTCACTTTTTCAAAGCTACTCTTGACTGGCATGAAGCTTACTGTCCAACACAACTTCTAAGCCTTTTCTTTGACAAGTTGTACTGGATGGATCTTGTTAAATATTTGTAAAATTATAAGCAGAAAATATGACATACGTTTCTGTTAAATTCCATCTAGTTAATTCAGTTGATTCTTTATCTCAGCCATAAACATGGACATTACACCAAAGATAAAACCACATTTCTAACTGGTCATTTAATTCTTTAATTATGAAAACATTTCCACTTAATTTTTGTAGTCACATAATATTTATTTCTTAAAGTGCCATAAAACAATATAAACCAGTTTAAAATGCCATATTTTTCTTATTAAAAAAGAAAATTATGACCCAGAAAATTGCCATACTAAAAATTTTATACTTGGCAATCATGACCATGAAAGATCAAAGTCAGACTCCCATACCAAAGTTGAGGAACAGCAGAAATGGAAATGATAACACAGGCTTATTGATAAACTCACTCTTTAATTTTCAGAATGTAACCAGACAGAAAATTCCAATTAACCCTAAGTGCTATCTAAGAGCTGCACACTCTTAAAGCTGAAACAGATTGACATTTCTCATTTGGAAAGTGACATCGAAAATAGGATATAAAACAAGGAGGCGAAAGACATTCAAATGGACTGAAGAAACTTAAGAAAAATGATTCATAAAAATTAATTTACATTTTTGGCCACATATTGCTATAGAAGGGAAAGAATGTGGTGAGCAGGAAGTCTTTTATTTTAAAATATATTAAATATTGAACATAAATGTAGAACAACGTGCTGATAAATTTGAGAATATATTAGCAAATTATTTCCATGTTGGGGATGCTTTAAAAACTTTCAGTCATCCAAATTTGTATAACTTTGCTTATTTATACAACAACTTCACAGCTTGTTTACTGGCGAATAAGAATTCCCCCATATACTCAAGTTATCTTTAATTGTAAAAGAAACTTTTTGTTGTTTCATTATTACTAGTTTAATGTCGTTAAGTTTTTAATCAGAGTGAGTTCACAATTGCATTTTATATAATTGAATTGAAGTTTTAAAAAGTGGTAAAATTGATAAATATTTTAATATTGTTTTCTGATTTAGTTGTCTGTATTTTAAAAAATATAAACCTTTAATGGTATAAATAATCAGGTTATTTTATATCATAAATATATAAATGTATAATCTTTAATGTTATGAATATTTAAATGTATAATCTTTTAGAGTCTGGTTTTTAGATAAATCCCTCATCTTAAATTATTATATCCTAACTCTTGAAACAAAAATGTGTTACCTGCACATTAAACAAGGATCTATCATTCTTGGTGTACAAAATGAAAATATAAAATCAAAGGAGAATGGGTTCAATGTACATTTGGCCAAAAATATGGGGGAAACCTATTTTGTTTTTCTGCAATAACCAAAGTAATGCTGTCATTAACACAATCATGTTTTCAATCTGTGTAGATAAAATTTGTTTTGAAAAGATAAACTTTAGTTATTTGGAATTGCTGAGTTGGAAAGAGAGCAAAATTACCTTGTGAGAGAACAGTGAAAATGAAGACTTAAGGGCAAAATGGAAAAATGGAGAAAACAACTAGAATCAAGGAAATTCTATTTTCAGGTCATATGCATTGGATATGGAAAAGACTGTGGTGAACAGAATGAGATTGTTAGGTTTGGAACAGCAGTTATTGTCTGAAAGGTTAGCTATAAATACCAGCAGCCAGTCTGCAGAGATAGAATCCAAGTTACACATTAGCCTATTCATTCACATTTAAACATGCAGGAAGTGAGAGTTAAATTGCTTCACCATGACGAATATCTTTAAATATTAGAAAAATGCATTTGATTGATTGAGAAAAGACTTCTCAGCTCTTGTACTGAGGAATGTCTAATACTTCATGTCTGAAAAGTAGGCTACATGGGAAACAAAAAGATGCCTATACTTTAGGCGAGTGGGGGTGGGATGGGTGAAGTGTGGAATAATGAATGAGACAGGAAGAAAGGGAGGAGAGAAGGAAAGAGACACCCATCTGAATGCAGAATTCCAAAGAATACCAAGGAGAGATAAGAAAGCCTTCTTATCTTATAAGAAAGCACAAAGAAAGAAATAGAGGAAAACAACAGAATGGGAAAGACTAGAGATCTCTTCAAGAAAATTAGAGACACCAAGGGAACATTTCATGTAAAGATGGGCACAATAAAGGACAGAAATCGCAAAGACCTAACAGAAGCAGAATATTTTAAGGAGAGATGGCAAGAACTCACTGAACTATACAAAAAAGATCTTCATGACCCAGATAACCATGATGGTGTGATCACTCACCTGGAACCAGACATCCTGGAATGCAAAGTCAAGTGGGCCTTAGGAAACATTGCTGAGAACAAAGTTAGTGGAGCTGATGGAATTCCATCTGAGCTATTTCAAATCCTACTCCTAATTTCCCATGCTTTTCGTGGTACTCTCCAGGAAACAAATTCTTTTCTACCAGACTCTGTCCAGAATGTGCCATCTCCAAAAGCAATTCTCAAGGTTTATCGAAATTCTGGTTACATCCTTAGCCTGGTTGTCACTATGCAGGAGGTTTTAATTGATTAACGAATGAGGGGGAACTGCACTGTCAGCTGTGTTTGAGAATCACCCGAGGAGATATGATAACATGTTGGAGCCTCACCTCCAGAGATTCATACTTCATAGGTTTGCTTGAGGCTCTAGCAAGTGGAGTTTTATAAAGCTCTTTAAGTGACTTTATTGTACAGCAAGGTTGAACACCACTGAACCAAATGATGTCTAAAAACTCAATAGAGTGAGCAGGGAGGGGGAAGGGGGAGCCAGGAAAAAAAGCTTGCTATGCTAAATGAATTTGTGCATTTTTAATGGATGGAAGAGAGGGGAGATCATTTTGAGTGCAGAGAACAGATTAATAGGGGCAACAAAAGAAGAAACTTCTTTCTAGTACTGCCACCTCTGTTTTCCCTGTTTGTGGCCTGAGTTGCACTATCATCCCTCGCCGCCTCCTCGCCTGTGCTAAGTGGGCTAGGATCTGGAAACAGCAGTGACTCTAACCGAGGTGAACAGACTCCTTGCAGTGGGGCTGTGGGAGGGAGGCTTATTCACAGACTCCTTAGTTTCACAACTTCTGAAATTATGCGTTTGTGATGTAAGTATTCAAAGTGATCACAACTTTACCGATGCTTTCAGACTGTGGTGTTGAGAAGACTCTTGAGAGTCCCTTGGACAGCAAGGAGATCAAACCAGTCAATCCTAAAGGAAATCAATCCCGAATATTCATTGGAAGGACAGATACTGAAGTGCCAAAAGTTTGGCCACGTGTTTAGAATAGCCAACTCATTGGAAAAAAATACTGATACTGGGAAAGACTGAGGGCAGGAGGAGAAGGGGCCAACAGAGAATGAGATGGTTGGATGGCATCACCTGACTCTATGGACATAACTTTGAACAAACTCCAGAAGATGGTGAAGGACAGGGAAGCCTGGTGTGCTGCAGTTCATGGGATCACAAAGAGTGGGACATGACTTAAGTGACTGAACAACAACAAACTAACAGATTTGGGGAATCAGAGCTTTACCTTCAGTGAGTGGTTTAATATCAAGTGATCTTTGGGTTACTGTCACCATCCATCACTTGCTGGGTATCTAGCAAGAGGGTAGGTTAGGTTAGAGAGATTTCTAAAGCAGAGTCTTGACTTCATGTCAGAACAACAGGACCAGAAATTCCAAAGCTGATGTTTAGGAGTTTTTTAAAAAGCCCTAGGAATTGTATCTGTGGAGTGGAAAGATCCTTCTTTACAATATCAAAAATTCAGACATTATAAAAGAAAATTTTAATTTTTATTCATATAAAAATCAGAAATTCTGTCTATAAGCAAAGTCAGAAGATAAGTGACAAAATGGGGGAGAAAATTGAGAAAGAGGAAAAACCTAATGAAAAAGTGAGTGAAAAACACAAATAGTTCGTATTAAAGGGTATGTGGATGGTTTGGGGGACTTCCCAGGTGGCACTAGCAGTAAAGAACCCACCTGCCAATGCAGACAGAGGTAAAAGTCGTGGGTTCCATCCCTGGGTCAGGAAGATTCCCTGGAGGAGGACATGGCAACTCACTCCAGTATTTTTGCCTGGATAACCCCAGGGACAGAGGAGCCTGGTGGGCTACAGTTCATGGGGTTAAAAAGACTTGGACATGACCGAAGCGACTTAGCACACACACACGACGTGGCTTTCAGACATGTGAAAATACACAAAACTTTACTCATACTGAGGTCACTGTACGTGAAAAATACTCTGAAGTGCCATTTATCAAATGTCAAAAATTCCAGGTCTGATAACGCACCAGCCTGGCTGAGCTGCAAGGAAACAGACATCTCTTATACTTTGCTGGCATTAAGT
The DNA here is from genome assembly GCA_006410615.1 of Neotragus moschatus. Lineage (NCBI taxonomy): Eukaryota > Metazoa > Chordata > Mammalia > Artiodactyla > Bovidae > Neotragus > Neotragus moschatus. The sequence continues at coordinate 337,108 of SJYA01000572.1, read as the reverse complement.
ATAAATTGCTGCAATTCCTATAGCGAGTAACTGGGGCAATATCAATTAATATTCCAAATGCGTCTATTCTTTAACCCAGGAAATTGCTTTCCTAAAATTTTTTGGTCCTTGCTCTCAGAAACTTTTATATTTCCTTTTATGTTTACAAATTTCATCATAATATGTCTGGGTATGAAGCTTTCCTTTTTCTTTTCTCTCCTGTTTCTCTTTAAGGCTTTTCAATCTAGATTTTCAATCTTTTGTATTAGTCATGTCCAACTCTTTTTGACCCTGTGGACTATAGCTCATCAGGCTTCTCTTTTCCATGGGATTCTCCAGGCAAGAACACTGGAGCGGGGTGCCATTCCCTTCTTCAGAGGATCTTTCTGACCCAGGTCAGATCGAGCCCAGGTCTCCTGCACTGCAGGCAGATACTTCACCATCTGAGCTACCAGAGAAGCCCTTCAATCTTTTACCTTACTTTAACTGGACAAACTTGATATTGTTTCTTCAAATATTTTCTTCTTGGCTTATTATTCTCCCTCTTTTTTTGGTAGTACCTACTCTTCAATTTTGATACTTCTGCTTCTGTTCTTCAAATCTCTTAGCTTTAATTTTCTATTTTCTTTTTAAAAATTATTTTCTCTAAATTCAATTAATTAAATAGCTCTTATCCAACCAATCTTAGCATTATTATGTCTATATATTTCTAACCAACTTAAACCTGTTTGCGCCTCTAAAAGTTTGTCACAGTTTTTGTTTCGATTTTCAGGTCCACATTTCCTTCCCTTTCCCCCCTCCTTTGTTTCTAACTGTTGTTTCATTACAAATGTTTTGGGGAAAACTAACTAGTAGCTTGATTTCATTTGATATGTAGTCAGGGTCCCAACTGATTCTTAAGTGTACTGAAATGCAAGAACCATTGTTCTAAAGTCTATTAAACTAATACATGACATGGATCAAGTTTCAAATTCCAACTCTATCATCTGTTGACTGTGTTGAGCTTGGTATAATTGTTTATCCTTTCTAAGCTTCTTTCCTCATCAATCAAATCTACTTTACCTGTCTCACCTACTTGCCATGAAAATAAATAATAAATTAGTGAAGAAAAAAAATGAGTAAGTTTGATCATGTTGTTGAAATTAAGACTGAAACAAAGCAGAATAATAATAAGAAATTTAACCAGTTCTAGTCCGATCAGGGCATCCTGATCATCTGAAAAAACTCCTATGCTCTTTTCCTGGGCAGCCTATCTCAGTGATAGTTAAAAAGAGTAAGACGGAGTCAAACCTGTAGTGTACTGCTCAGCTTCCACATGCTTGGAGGCAGCTAGACTTGAGCACTGTTAAGACCTCAGCTGGAGCACTGCTAGGACCACATACTGTCAAGGTCATATACACTATCAAGGTCCTCTTCACACCCAGAATGATTGCACAGTATTGGATATGGATAATGAGTGTGACTGAAACATTTGTATGATCTGTGCAGTGGTCTTGTATGGTGACTGTAGAAATGACCCCTTCAATGTCCATTTCATGACAGATAGATTACATTTGACAAGCAAGTAACCAAACCTGTGTCTGAGTCCAGAGCCAATGGAAAGAGTGCACTATCACTAATGTCTTCTACAGAAATACTGTAACGTGCATCAAGTTACCCACGGGCCACAGAGGACAACCTCACATGGGGAAAGGCCACCAGCCTATGTCTCAGAAGACCTTGGTTGGTGGCTACTATTTGTTTCTAGGTCTGTTTCTCTAGCCTTGAAGTCTTAGAAAGAATTTTGTTATTCTTAGGACTCCTGCCACATCTCATGGTCAGACCCAAATGAAGTTTCAAAATTAGTATAAGAAACCTGAATATTAATTTGTTAATTTGGGGGGAGAAATAACTAATATAGGGATAAAAATTGAATTGTATGTGGCAAATATTCTTTTCTTGTAGGAAGAATTATATAGGAAGTAAAATAAAAATGCAAAGATTGCTTAGTGAATGTAGAATCAAAGCAAAAGAAGCTGTTGAGATGAATAGAATATCCATTCAGCAGAATCAAAGGCAGGTAGTCTAATTCAAGTAGCTCCATACTCAAGATACCCTTGGGAATGACGCCAAGATGCATGGGGTCCTTTGGCTATGACACACATGACGGACACTGCCAAGGTTTGACTCGGTGCCTCTCTGACTCTCGTTATTTTGCTTTGAGGGAAGGTATGGTTTAGAGAAGAACTCTGATGAACAGAATGGTAAAATATCTTAGGAGATCAGCAAAAGGCCAATAACTCCAGAGGGCAGGAAAGAAAAAACAATTTTTTTGGCTGATGACCAACTGTCTGCCTGACTGGAATTAAAGAATGAAATAAAAATTGTAAGTGTACAATAGAACACCTACAATGCGCCACTCACTGTGTGCAAAGTGCTTTAGATATAGAATATTATTAAAGTATTAAAAATAAGCATTTACCTTAAGTCCTATAGTCTAAGTGGGAGTATTATTTTAACAAAGAACTTAGAAGAGGTAAATGCAGAATAAGTGTTGAATAGCAAAAGTCTACTAGAAGAATATTCTTCCTATCTATTAAATTCCATCCTCTCCTCTCTTAGCATGAAACAAAGTTTGTGTTCCTATGCAATCTTTTGAATTTATCTTCTGCTAATTTCNAGGAAGGCTTTCTTATCTCTCCTTGCTGTTCTTTGGCATTCTGCATTCAGATGCTTATATCTTTCTTTTTCTTCTTTGCTTTTCATTTCTCTTCTTTTCGCAGCTATTTGCAAGACAGCCATTTTGCTTTTTTACATTTTTTTTCCTGGGGATGGTCATCAGATAAATGCAAATCAAAGTCACAATAAGATATCACCACAGATCTGTCAAAATCATTATTATAAAAAAGACAAGAAATAATAAGTATTGATGAGAGCATTAGTGGAGAAAAGGGAACCCTTGTGCACTGTTGATGAAAATGTAAATTAGTGTAGCCACTATGGAAAACAGGATGGAGTTTTCTTTAAAAAATTAAAAATAGAACTACTATGCTATCCAGCAATTACATTTCCTGGCATTTAACTGCAGAAAATGAAAACACTAATTTTTAAAAATATATATGTCCCATGTTTATTGCGGTATTATTTACAGTAGCAAGATAAGGAAGCAACATAAGTGTCCACCAATGGATGACTGGACTTAAAGAAGGTGTGGTATATATAAAAAAATATTACTCAGCCATAAAAAAAATGAAATATTTCCATTTGTGACAAGATGGATGGACCCAGAGTGTATTTTGCTCAGTGAAATAAGTCAGATAGAGAAAGACAAATATGGTCTGTTTTCATTTATGTATGGAATCCAGGAAACAAAACAAATGGACCTACCACTTCTTTTTGAGCTAATTCTACATTCTAATAAGGCATGCCTTCATAGGAGNCATTTGTGACAAGATGGATGGACCCAGAGTGTATTTTGCTCAGTGAAATAAGTCAGATAGAGAAAGACAAATATGGTCTGTTTTCATTTATGTATGGAATCCAGGAAACAAAACAAATGGACCTACCACTTCTTTTTGAGCTAATTCTACATTCTAATAAGGCATGCCTTCATAGGAGGTGATACTCGAGGCCCCTCACCTGTCTCATTAAACTCCTGTTTTGCAATCTGAATATCTGAGTCAGAATAGCCTGATCTAGAATGAGAACAGAAATCTGTTTCTACTGAAAACAATATTATCCANTTGAGCTAATTCTACATTCTAACAAGGCATGCCTTCATAGGAGGTGATACTCGAGGCCCCTCACCTGTCTCACTAAACTCCTGTTTTGCAATCTGAACATCTGAGTCAGAATAGCCTGATCTAGAATGAGAACAGAAATCTGTTTCTACTGAAAACAATATTATCCAGGGATTCTTTAGTGAAAGAAAAGCCTATGATAGTACTAGATAGACTCAGTGTGATTTATTTACTTATTGTGGGAACAGTGCTGCTCCCCCACTTCGCAGCTTTTCCCCACTTTGTGGAATATTGCCAAGAAGTCCCTGCCATGACCCTCTGTCTCAGAAAACTTCCCAAGGGACTGACATCATGGGAATTTGCTGAGCCTGTTCTGTGAAGGTCACTGAATTCTCGGCATAAGGGTTTTGGGCAGGAAACCTTCTATATTTCTTTGATAACGAACCCAAAATCACCAGCCCAAGGAATTGAGACTGCATTTCATTAACACAGCTTTCCCAGAAAATAGTGTGATGCCAGGCAGCCTCTAGTATCGCTTTTATAATCTGAGCTGGCTCATATAACCTTATGAAGTACTGTCCCAAGTGTGTTATTATCGAAAGCACACAGCCCTTAACTCCCAATTTCAAGCAGTTTTCAAATTCTTCCCTAAAAATGGTTCTATTTCTATGTCTCTCATATATCACCTTGAAAGTCCTGAAAGAAAAAATAGAGTTATCAGTCCTAAGAGAAATAGCTAAATATTTAATGCAGGTAAAATGAAAACCATGATTTATTGTGAAAAATATGAGTCATGGATTTGGTATATATTATCAGTATTATTGGCATTAGTATTGCTGTATTAGTAGTAGTATATTGTGAGTATATTCAGAACTACTCAAAATCCTTTCTACAACAATGTTGACTCTATAACATTTGTTGTTGTTATCGACTTGCTGAGACATGTCTGACTCTGTGACCCCTTGGACTGTAGCCCACCAGGCTCCTCTGTCCATGGGATTTCCCAGGCAAGAATATTGGAGTGTGTTGCCATTTCCTCCTCCCGGGGATCTTCCCAACCCAGGGATAGAACCTGTATCTCCAGCATTGAAAGGTGGATCCTTTACCACGGAGGCACCAAGGAAAATTTATTTAGCTATAAATATGTATTAGTTAATACTGTAATGCCTTACACATGTTATCTCATTTTATTCTACCTTTTATAAATAAGGCACTGAAGAACAGAGAGGTGAGATAATTTGCCCATACCCCACAGATAGTAAATGGCAGAACTGGATTCAAACTCAGATAGTCCAGTTGTAGATTCTGTACTCTTAATCTCTGTTATAATACTCAGAATTGAACATGTATAGGTTGAATCACATTTAAAAAGCGGTAGTTATTATTTAAGAAGTACAAATAAACTGAAGTAACACTAATGAGATTAAGCATTTCAATGCTGATTTCTGAATTTTTTTTTAAAAAAAATGCTTTTTCTGACCAATCACAAATGTATGGAATTGTTACAAGTCTAGTACAAACAGCCTTTATTTTTTTCTGAACCAGTTGAGTTGGCACCTAATTCCCTACCATTCTTAAATAGTGTAGAGTCTATTTCTTTCTTTTATTTTCCTGTGGCTACATTATACAGCCATCAAAATAAATAAAACAGTTATATGCAGAAATACAGTTACTACCATATTCCCTAACGCGTGCCAGTATGCCAAGTTACTCAGTCATGTCTGACTCTTTGTGACCCATGGACTGACAGACTCCTTTGCCAGTGAGATTCTCCAGACAAGACTACTGGAGTGGGTTGCCATGCCCTTCTCCAGGGAATCTTCCTGACCCAGGGATCAAACCCATATCTCCTACATCTCCTGCATTGGCAGGTGGGTTCTTTACCACTAGNGTTACTCAGTCATGTCTGACTCTTTGTGACCCATGGACTGACAGACTCCTTTGCCAGTGAGATTCTCCAGACAAGACTACTGGAGTGGGTTGCCATGCCCTTCTCCAGGGAATCTTCCTGACCCAGGGATCAAACCCATATCTCCTACATCTCCTGCATTGGCAGGTGGGTTCTTTACCACTAGCGCCACCTTTGAAGCCCGTATTCCCTAGACCCCATTCAAATTCTGCCAATAAGATGTCCCCACAATCCAGTGTTCCCCAGTGCTTCCTGAATGACTGTCGGAGCACCACCAGAGCATTTTTTATCGGCTCTTTCAGCCTGTTATTTTTCCTAATATAAAAATGTTTCTCCCTTATGATCTAAAACCTCATGCCATCTGGCTTTATAACACTTGGTAATTAAAAATTCCATCTTTGTCAATGCACGAACGTGTCATACCCGACATTACTACTATCCATTTAAAATGGCACAATCACATTTTGAATAGGGATTTCCGAAGATAATACTCTAAAAAATATATGAGGCATTCATAATGAGAGTTGGCTTACTACTACGAGAAGGAGATATCTTAAGGCAATGAAAGTTTTTCTGCCTTTACATCTCACTATATAAACAACTAGCTTCTTAGTGGGGTTTTCCAATGCAGAGAAATATGACCTGTAACTCTTCAAATTTTAAAGATGGCAAGTGCTCTCCAAAGGTGCATGAAATATAATACTTTACTAACCATATGCTAAGGGAGGAAAAACATTCTTGGTAAAATTTTAAAAAGAGAGATGATTAAATGGACCATACTAATTAATCATGCCTTTGCACAGGGAGATTTCTATAGACCATTCCTTAGAGTCTCAGTTGCATTGCGTAAACTGCGTCAGTTTTATTTCCACCAAATTAGTCAGTAAAACTAGAGGTCTTTGTACTAGAACATTTCTTTTGATGATAGTCAACACAACTTTGTCATAACGGGAATCACTGCTTATCAGCTAAAAAGACAGAAGTTTAACTTAATGCGATCATTCTGGCCTCTTGAACACAATGAGTAATATTTGGTACCTTTGGAGTTTATTTCTACAAGTGAGTGACCTGAAAAATACCATACATTAACACCTGGTGAACTGAAAATAAATATCAGCCAGATTTATGTCAACAAAAAGCCAGGTATCTGGGAAGCAGCTGAAATTTTGTACAATAAGTGGACATAAATAGATGTAAGAATAAGACTGAATTAGATGAAACACACATACTGAAGACTTCAGAATTTCATACCTCTCCTATAAGGCAGGTTGGCAGTTCTCTATAGTTTAATATTTGTAGTCAGGGTACAAGTTAATTTGTTACAACTGAGGCCTAAAATGAAGGAGCTTAAATAAAGTAAATGTTTGATTCTTTTAAAATTTATTTTTAATTGGAGGATAATTGGTTTACAATGTTGTATTAGTTTCTGCTGTACAACAACATGAATCAGCTGTAAGTACACATATGTCCCCTCCCTCTTGAACTTCCCTCCCACCGCCGCCATCTAGATCATCACAGCACCAAACTGATCTCCCTGTGTTATACAGCAAGCAGATAGCTAGTGGGAAGTTGTTTGATTCGTCCTAAGGGAATACCTCTGCTCCGGGAAGTCCTCCAAGTGACAGATGAGATGTTTATGTTCGTCCTCCTCAACATGTGACTTCCAGCTCTAGAAGGTGACTGCTCCAGCTGCCAGCAAGTAGGAACAGGAGAAAAGAGGGGAAGGGGAGTCCTGAAAGCACCAGGGAAACACACAAATTTGTTCTCATTCCCTTGGTGGGAATTGGGTAACAATGCCACAGCTAAATGCCAGTGAGGTCAGGGAAATGCGGTCTAGCTGGGTGGCCTTGTGCCTGCTCAAACTTGAATAAAGGTATGCATGATTTATTAAAAAAAGGAAGAAAAAAGAATGATATGCAGGCTTCAACTGATGGCATCTATTACAATATCAGTAGAGAATTTAGGATCTAAGAGTACACACACGTGCACCTGCACACATGCACACAAACAAATTGTGGGGTTGTTTCTACGGATTGTAGGAAAAGGATGTATGTCACTGATCCCTGGAGATATTTTAGCTCTCTAAGGAAAGTAGGGAATGTATGGATATGGAGCTTGAGGTAGAGTAATACAAAAAGGAAATGGAAAGAAGTGTTTCTTCTTTATTTCTGTTTTCCATATTTACTCCTCATCTCCAGTAGAATGCAGAAACAAAACTAGACCAGTAAAACATCTCCATGGTTTCTGAACTTCTTTCTTAAAGCTAAAATATGGACCCTTTTTGACAGTCAAGATATTGATTGTGTACTTTAAGCACAATGGTGTCAGATGTAAATTTACTCATCATTGGTGAAGGGATTATACATTAATTCTTTCCTCTATTCATGTGTATCTGTCTGTAATCCATTTTGTTGGGTCAACCCAGTATCTTGCCTACAATCTATGTATGTGACAGGTAATCCACTTGTCCTGACTACATGTTTCTGAGACCCCAAAGACTATTTCTCTGGCTCCTCTCCTATAGGCTTCTGTTTGTTTGTTGGCCGACGGCATATGGGATTTTATTTGCACTCAAACCCGAATCCTCTGCCATGAAAGCACAGAGCCTTGACAACTGGACCACCAGAGAAGTCCCATGCTCTTTTTTTTTTTCTTTGATCACCAAAAACTACACCACAGTTTCCCCCAGGTATTTCAATAGCTGGTTCAGCAGGTATGAGTTAGCTCAACTGATAAACAGGCTGATACCAGCTAGTAGTGAATTCTCGAGACTTTTCTCATAACTCCTTTTCTTGAGTCAGAAAGCTTCTGTTGTAAAATTGTTGTATAGTCTCTAAGTCATGTCCAGCTCTTAGTGGTCCCATGGACTGCAACATGCCTGGTCTGGATATGTCTTGTTTTCCTAAATGGATAGTTCATTACTGGGGTGGACCCCTCTAGGAGCCATTTTCATGGTATTCATCCAGTTATACCTGAATGGCTGAGGGGTCCACTTGTGTTTTGCTATTTGGCTATTTATGTTTTCTTCCAGTAAGATTCTCTTGTATTTACATGAATTGGCACTTGTGGGATGTATCTCTAAGCTCCTCTGTGTGATAATCATCAACATGGCCTCTATCCACCAGTGCCCATGAAAGACACCATCAATTTTCCTGGTAACTTCTGTTCACGGCACTAGCACAGAGGATCCCGAATGCGGTCTCTCGGGCTTGGCTATTGTACCAGCTATCCATGCGCTGCCTCTGAGCTCCAGATCCACTCTTCTNCTTTGATCAAGACGCTTTTTAATTTCTCTTCACTTTCTGCCATAAGGGTGGTGTCATCTGCATATCTGAGGTTATTGATGTTTCTCCTGACAATCTTGATTCCAGCTTGTGCTTCATCCAGCCCAGTGTTTCTCATGATGTACTCTGCTGCTGCTGCTGCTAAGTCACTTCCATTGTGTCTGACTCTGTGTGACCCCAGAGATGGCAGCTCCCCAGGCTCCCCCATCCCTGGGATTCTCCACGCAAGAATACTAGAGTGGGTTGCCAGTGAAGTCACTCAGTCGTGTTTGACTCCTAGCGACCCCATGGACTGCAGCCTACCAGACTCCTTCGTCCATGGGATTTGCCAGGCAAGGGTACTGGAGTGGGTGCCGTTGCCTTCTCTGATGTACTCTGCATATAAGTTAAATAAGCAGGGTGACAATAGACAGCCTTGATGTACTCCCTTTCTCTTCTTTAGGCCTTCCAAAATTTTGTTTCTGTTCTCTTTTCTCCCATTTTTTAAATCCTTGTGAGTGTAATATCTTTTAAAGTCTATTATTATTTTAATGAGACTAGAGACGAAATTATAGTAGGTGCTTGTATTCAATATTTTTTTATCCAATAGTCCCTGAATAATCTCTCCTTATGAAAGAACTGACATTAATCTGAGTTGTCTGGAGCCAGCCATTCCCTTTGTTATATTTTCAGATTATAGAACCTGAAGATATGTATATACTATTAAGATAATATTTTCTGATATAGAACCTGAAGCTACATATATATGTACCATGTACTCTATATGTACACTGCTGTCTGATCTATCTATACCTATTTATATATATATATCTATTGCTACATGAACGTAAGCAACATAAATAAATGTTGATCTTGTCTAAGCTACCATAAAAAATAATATATCTATAAATAGATACAGATAGATATAAAATAAGAATATGTAGCTGCTACTGTCACAAAGTGCATTCTGCTGAGGTACATTTGTGTTAATCCCTTCTTTGCTTTCTCTTCAGTTTCTAAGGAATCAAGAAAAGAAATTGGTTGAAGTTTGTAGCATTGAGGATGAGCAGTAGAAGAACCAAGAAAACATACTTACTATCTCTGAACTATTTCAACATTTTGTTTACATCACATTATAGCTCCTGTCATGTATGGAGGTGAGAGTTAGACTATAAATAAAGCTCAGCGCCAAAGAATTGATGCTTTTGAACTGTAGTGTTGGAGAAGACTCTTGAGAGTCTGTTGGACTGCAACTCCAACCAGTCCATCCTAAAGGAAATCAGTCCTAAATATTCATTGGAAGGACTGATGCTGAAGCTGAAGCTCCAATACTTTGGCCACCTGATGTGAAGAACTGACTTGTTTGAAAAGACCCGGATGCTGGGAAAGATTGAGGGCAAGACAAGAAGGGGATGACAGAGGATGAGATGGTTGGATGGCATCAGAAGCTTTGGTAAACCCAGGAATTGGTGATGGACAAGGAGGCCTGGCATGCTGCAGTCCATTGGGTCGCAAAGAGTCAGACACAACTGAACTGAACTGATAGCTCTGGCCACAATGTGGAGCAAATTATCCCTTACCATGTCTGTTTCTAGTTCAATGGGAGTTTCTCCAAATTTGAGGACATTCTCTTCTGATTTTGCATCTCCTGAACTTTGTGCACTATTTGAAAGGAGGTTGGAGCCTGTTGAATGAAAATGACTAAATGCCTATCATCCCCACAGATATTACTTGCAGGACTGGACAGCTGTCATTTCTTAAAAAGTTCTTGATGGCAATTGATTTTGGCAGTGCTGACGTTTGCTTAAGCACATCAACTTCATTTTAGCCAGTACATTCACTTCAGGTTATTTAAAAATTGATGGGACTCACCACATGGCTGATTCAGATGTGACAATCATAATTTTATGGATATAAAAAATCAGATTTTATGGATAATAAAATGAATGGATTAAATAATTCAATTGGAGTCAAGGTAGAAGAGATTTATTTGATGAAGTAATGAATGGGGGAAATTCTCCAAATATGAACTTGAACACCTGATCACACTATAATTTTTCTTTCAAAGTGATGAGTCATTAATAGAAGAGGAAAGCTAGAAAAGGGACAACAGACAAGAGATAAAGCCAAATTCAGTTCCATTCAGTTGCTCAGTCATGTCCAACCCCATGGACTGCAGCATGCTTGGCTTCGCTTTCCATCACCAACTCTTGGAGCTTGCTCAAACTCATATCCTTCAAGTTGGTGATGCCATCCAACCATCTCATCCTCTGTCATCCCCTTCTCCTCCTGCCTTCAATCTTTCCCAGGGCCTTTTTCAGTGAGTCAGTTCTTCGCAGCAGGTGGCCAAAGTATTGGAGCTTTAGCTTCAGCATCAGTCCTTCCAATGAATATTCAGGACTGATTTCCTTTAGGATGGACTGATTGGATCTCCTTGCAGTTCAAGGGACTCCCAAAAGTCTTCCCCAAGGCCACAGTTCAAAAGCATCAAATCTTCGGCACTCAGTTTTCTTTATGGTCCAATCTTGCATCCATACACGACCAATGGAAAAAGCATAGCTTTGACTAGATGGACGTTTGTTGGCAAAGTAATGTCTCTGCTTTGTAGTTGCTTTCTAGGTTGGTCATAGCTTTTCTTCCAAGGAGCAAGTGTCTTTTAATTTCATGCTTGCAGTCACCATCTAGAGTGATTTTGGAGCCCTAGAAAATAAAGTCTGTCACTGTTTCCACTGTTTCCTCATCTATTTGCCATGAACTGAAGGGACCAGATACCATGATCTTAGTTTTCTGAATGTTGAGTTTTAAGCCAGCTTTTTCACTCTCTTTTTCACTTTCATCAAGAGGCGCTTTAGTTCCTCTTGGCTTTCTGCCATAACGGTGGCAGAAAGAGTGGTTATCTGCATATCTGAGCTTATTGATATAAAGCCAAATTATATAAAGTGAAAAACTTTAAAGAATTTCTAGGAATGAATTTCTAGGTAATACACATTTTGAGAAATGAGGGAACAATTACTGATGAGGAAAAAAAAATGTATAGACTTCCTCCTGCCCTGTCCTTGTGTGCTCACAGAAGCTTAAGAATAGAACAATATCTAAAATTTAGAATGACATCAGGGTTAACCATGAAAAATCTCATGACAGAAGACATTTTCTCAGGTAGTTAGAGCAGTCACTGATGTCTGACATGAGAACACTGATTTCTCAGTGATTCAGCAAATGTTTCCCAAATACATGGAGGATTCTTGGAAAAGGGATAGTGGTGGTATGGATTTAACATTAACTATTATTTTTGTTCTCAAGAAGTTTATCGTTTTCTAGTAAGATGAGAATGACAATTAGTATGTAAATATATGACTAACTGTACTAAATTTAAGCAAGTATTAAGGAGGAAAGTTGGGTTAAGAATTTGTTCGTACAATCTCTTCTGAATTAAACAACTCCTTAAGAAATTTTGAAGAGAGAAACTCACCTATTTTTAAACTTTATTTCCCCCCACTTTTAACAGGTTTACTGAGCTAATTATATACAAAGCTACTTACCTATAATGAATGGACAGCTTGATGATATTTAGTAAGATTTTACACTTGTACAATAATCACCATCATCTAAAACTCCAGTTTTAGAACTTTTTCATGGCCATTTAAAAACACTTTGCACTTTTTTACAATCAAGTTTAGCTCTCTACCAGGGAAACACTGATTGATTTGTTTATAGAGTTCACTTTTGACTCTTCCAAATTTTATAAAATGGAATCATGAGATATAAAGACTTTGGTGTCTGCCTTCTTTCATTTAAAATGATTTTTGACGTTCATTCTTGTGGCTATATAGTTAATTTTTTTCCTGTTATTATTTCTTTGCACAGTGGTTATACTACCGTGGTTATATTGTACTGTATTTTGGTGGCTTAGTTGCTAAGTCATGTCCAACATCTTTATGACTCCATGTACTGTAGCCCACCAGGCTCCTTGTCCATGGGATTCTCCAAGCAAGAATACCAGAGTGCGTTGCCATTTTCTTCTCCAGAGGGTTTTCCTGATGAGGATTCAACTCGCGTCTCCTTGTCTCCTGCATTGGCAGGTGGATTCTTTAGCAGTGAGCCACCCTGGAAGTGCAATATCGTCCATTTGCAAATTAATGGACATTTGGATTTTTCCCCTGGTTGTTGGCTGTTATTAATAATGCAGCTAGGAAGATGTGTGTATAAGTCTTTGTGCACACATATCATATTGCTGCTCTTGGGCAGATATCTGGGAGTGGGATTTCTGGGTTGTAACTGTCAATCTCTGCTTTCAAAGTGGCTATACCATTTTTATATTCCCATTAGAAATGTATGAGGGTTCTAGGTTTTCCACTTCTGTGTTAGTTTCTTGCTGATATTGTAACAAATTTATCATAAGCTTAGTAGCTGAAACTCCAGTACTTTGGCCACTTCATGCAAAGAGTTGACTCATTGGAAAAGACTCTGATGCTGGGAGGGATTGGGGGCAGGAGGAGAAGGGGACGACAGAGGATGAGATGGATGGATGGCATCACTGACTCGATGGATGCAAGTCTGAATGAACTCCGGGAGTTGGTGATGGACAGGGAGGCCTGGCGTGCTGTGATTCATGGGGTTGCAAAGAGTCGGACACGACTGAGCGACTGAACTGAACTGAACTAGTGGCAGGAATACAGATATATTCTCTTATAGTTGTGGAGGTCAGAAGTTGAAATGAGTCTTATGTGGCTAAAATAAATGTGTCAACCAAGCTGCCTTCTTTCTGGAGGCTCCAGAGAAAATTTGTTTATTATTACTTTGCCTAGTTTCTAGAGGTTACCAGCATTCCTTGGCTCCTGGTTTCACATCATTCCAACTTCTGCTTTCACCATCAAATCTTCTTTCACTCTGACCCTCCTGCCTCCCTCTTATGAAAACCTTTGTGATTATATTAGGCCCACTAGGAAAACCCAGTATAATCTTCCCATTTTAAGATTCCTAACTTAATCATATATGCAAAGTCCCTTTTGCCATGCAAGGTAAGATGTACACCGAGGACTAGACATGAACATCTCTGGGTAGCAAGGGAGTCTGCCTACCACAACATTCTTACTAATGCTTGGTATTGTCAGTCTTTTTGAATGATTGCAGAGCCATCTTCTGAGGTCATTGTTGTTTTAATTATCTTTTGTCTAAGGACTAATGATGTTAAATATATTTTCATTTACTTTGTAGCCACGTTTATATCTTTTCCAGTAAAATGTCTATTGAAATCTTGTTGATTTTTGTTATTATTAAGTGATGAGTTCTTTATATATTTCAGATACAAGTCCTTTATAAAATATGATTTTCAGATAATTTCTTCTTGTCTCTTATTTTTCTAACAGAGTCTTTAGCAAATGTTTTTAATTTTGGTGAAGACTACTTCATCAATTTTGTCTTCTATGGAATATGTTTTCTGGTGTCTTATTTAAAGAAGTCTTTGACTAATTCAAAGTCAAAAATTTCCCCTACTGTTTCTTTCTAGGCATTTTATAGTTTTAACTCAAGTCTGTGATCCATTTTGAGTAAAATAGTTTGTATGGCATTTGAAAAGATACTAAATTCACTTTTCAAAATCTGATAGTTCTAACACCTTTCTTGAAAAAATGAATCCTTTCGCACTGAAGCACTTTGACATCTGTGTAAACCTTCAAATGACTATGAATTTCTGGATTCTCTAATATATTACAATGATCTGTATGCCTGTTCTCAAAATAACACCATACATTTCATTACAATGTTTTATTGTAAATTTTGAAAATTAGGTAGGTAGCATAAGTTTTTTAAAAATTGTTTTCTAATTCTCTTGAATTTCCACATAAATTTTAACATCAGCTTGTTGATTTATCAAAAAAAAATTGGATGGGACTTTGATAATGACTTAATTTAATCTTCATATCCTTTTGAAAAGAATTGCCATCATACCATTATTGAGACTTATAGTCCATGAATAGGGTAAATTTCTGCATTTATTTAGTTATTCTTTAAATTCATTCAACAATATTTTGTAGTTTCAATGTAGATATATGATTCTTTCGCTAAATTAATTTATAGTTTTTTAAAATTATTTTTGATGCTATTGTGAATGAAATTGTCTTCTTAATTATACTTTGGGGTTTTTTTTGTCACTAGTATGTAGATATCATCAATTTATTTATATTAATCTTGTATTCTGTGAACTTGATAAGCCACTTCTTGGTTCTAAAAATTTTTGTTTGTAGATTCTGTAGGATATTTTTTAAAAGATTACGTCTGCTGCTGCTGCTGCTAACTCGCTTCAGTCATGTCCGACTCTGTGAATAAAGATAGTTTGAGATTTTCTCTTGCTTTATTTCATTGACTAGAGTCTTACGTACAATGTTGACTGGGAGCGGTACAAGCACACCTCCTTTTACTAGTCCTAATCTTCATGCTCCTGCTCAGCCACTCAGTTGTGTCCAACTTTTTGTGACCCCATGGACTGCAGTCTGCCAAGCTCTTCTGTCCATGGGATTCTCCAGGCAAGAATACTGGAATGAGTTGCCATTTACTCCTCCAGGGGATCTTCCTGACCCAGGGATGGAACCTGAATCTGATGTATCTCCTGCATTGGCAGGCAGATTCTTTACCACTGGGCCACCTGGGAAGTCCAGTCCTAATCTTAGGGAGAAAATAGTCAATCTTTCATAGTTATATATGATGTTAACTATAGGTTTTTACAAGTAAATTTTACAAGACTACTTACCCTTTGACAAAGTAAGGAAGTTTCCTTCTATTGTGAATTTGTTTAGAATTTTTATGATTAAAGGCTGTTGAATTTTGTCCAATTCTTTTTCTGTACTTATTATAATGGATGACCATGTTATTTTTGTCTTTTATTCTATTAATATTGTGTATTATATTAATTGAGCTTTCCTGGTGGTTCACATGGTAAAGAATCCACCTGCAATGCAGGAGACCTGAGTCTGATGCCTAGTTTGGGCAGATCCCCTGGAGAAGGACATGGCACCCCACTCCAGTATTCTTGCCTGGAGAAGCCCATGCACAGAGGAGCGTGGCAGGCTACAGTCCATGGGGTTGAAAAGAGTTGGACGCAACTGAGTGACTAACACTTTCACATTATAGTAACTAACTTTGGATGTTAAAAGCCTCCTTGAATCCCCAAGATAAACACTAGTTGTTCATGGTATATAATCCTTCTTCATCTTCCTGGATTCAGTTTGCTAATATTTTTTAAAGGATTTTGGGCTTCCCTGAGAGCTCAGTTGGTAAAGAATCTTTTCATGAAGGATGTTGAGCTATAGTTTTCTTCTCCAAGATATCTTTGGTATGAGAGTAATACTGTCCTTATAAAATGAGAGGCTAAGTGGTCTCTCCTCCTCTGTTTCTGAAAGAGTCTTTGTAGCACTAATATTATTTCTTCCTCAAAAGTAAAGTCTTCTGGACCTGGGCTATTTTCCTTTAATTGAAATATTTTAAATTATGGTTCTAGGTCCTTACTTGATAAACATTTATTCAGCTTCCCCCTCTCCATTTTCCTTTGAGAAATTTTTGGTAATTTGAGTCCTTTCTAAGATTTTTCCATTTATTTTTTTCAGTTTATGGCATGCAGTTTTGATATTTCCTAAATATGTGCTTTTAATTTCTATAGGGTCTATAATGATGTTTCCTTTTGCACTTCTGATTTTGGCAATTTGTGTCTTCATGGTTTTCTTTATTAGTCTAAGTAAAGGTTTATCAGTTTTATTGATTTTTTTTTTTTAAGAATCATCTTTTGGTATTACAGACTTCCCTTGTGGCTCAGCTGGTAAAGAATCCGCCTGCAATGAGGGAGACCTTGGTTCAATCCCTGGGTTAGGAAGATCCCCTGGAGAAGGGAAAGGCTGCCCACTCCAGTATTCTGGCCTCGAGAATCCCATGAAGTGTATAGTCCATGGGGTAGCAAAGAGTCAGACCCGACTGAGCGACTTTCACTTTTGATATTACACTTTGGTATTTTGTACTTTTTTATTATTTAATTCAAGATATATATTTTAAATCTTCTCTAGTATTTTTTTTCTTTGACCAAGGGATTATTTTGAAGTATGTTGTATAACTTCCAAATATTTGGGAGTTTCCCTAATTTCTCTCTCTTGCTACATGTTAAGTCAGTTCAGTCTTGTCTGATTCTTTGTGACCCTATGGACTGTAGCCTGCCAGGCTTTCTATCCATAGAGATTTAAATATGCCTGTAGTTCAAACTTTGTAGAATTTCAATTATTTAAAAATTTATTATAAATCATTTTAAATTTGTTGTAAATTAGTTGTTTTATGGCTTAGCCTATGGTCTATCCTGGAGCGTGTTCCATATGCACTGGAAAAGAGTGTGTATTTTAATGTTGATGAGTTGAGTGTCCCATAAGTTACACAGACTAGATTTGTTGATAATGTTTTCAGTTCTTTTATATACTTACTGCTTAGTTATTTTATCAATTACTGAAAGAGGAGTATTAAAATATTCAATTATAATTACTGAATTTTCTGCATCTCTTTCCAGTTCTGTCAAATCTTGCTTTTTTAAAAAAATTTTGAGCTTTGTGAAGAGTATATACATTTAAAATTTGTATATTGTTCAGAGGCTATTAACCTTTTTAAGAAATGTCCCTCTTTTGTCTCCAGTAATATTTATTTTTTAAAACTCAATTTTGTCTGATAGTAATATAGCTACTTAAATTCCTCTCTTACAGTTACTGTTTGTGTAGTGTATCATTTTCTATCCTTTTAAGTTATTTGTGTCTTTGAATCTAATGCGTGTCTCTTCTAGACAACGTATCTTTGGATCTTGCTTTTCATTGAGTCTGGTAACCTCTGCCTTTGCATTGAAATGTTTAGTCACTTCACAATTAAGCCAACTATTAATACATTTGGATTTCCATCTACTACTTGCTATTTATTTTTTTATGTCTCATGTTTGTGTTTTTTTTTTCCTCTTTACTTCTTTTGCGTAAATGTTTGAATTTACCATCTTAATTCCATAGTGTTTTTCACCATTTCTTTTTAAATCTGTCTGCCTACCCATCTATCTGTGTTTGTTCTTGGTATTACAATATAATTTTTAAACTTACCTCAATCTACTTGACTTTAATGCTGACTTAACTTTTGCAAACTAGAAAATTTGCTCCAATGTAATGCCATTTCTTCCTCCACTCTTTGCTATAATTATCACACACACACACACACACACCCATCCCAATAACAGTATTATAATTATTACATTGAACAATCTTACATTTTTAAAAAAGAGGGAAAATATGCATATACAATTCTTTTTATTTACCTGTTAAAAACTTCTAGCATTTCTCATTCCTTACTGTGGACTCAAGTTTATATCTATAGTCATTTTCTTTCAATGTAAAGAATTCCCTTCAGTATTTGTTGTCAGGTCAAGTCTGCAGGCAGTAGATTCTTTTCAGTTTTTATCTGTGAATGTGTGTATTTCACCTTCATTTCTGAAGGAAAGTTGAGAGGGTTATGGAAGTCTTGGATGACAGGTTTGTCTTCTTTGAACACTTACTGCCTTCTGATTTCTGTTGTTTCTGATGAGAGTGTGTGTTGTGTGCTCACTCAGTCACGTCCTCCTCTCCAAGCCCATGGACTATAGCCCCGAGGAGAAGTCAGTGGTTAATCATTTTGTGGTTTCCTAGTACATGATGAATTATTTTGTTCTTGCTGCCTTCACATTTTTATTTTTGTGTTTAGCTTTCAGCAGTTTTACTATGAATCTCTTAGTGTTTATCTAACTTATAGCTTGATAAGCTTCTTGGATGTGTAAATTAATGGTTTTCATCAAACTACGGACATTTTCAGCCCTTATTTCTTCAAATATCTACCCTGCCCACTTTTACTCTCCTCTTCTCTTGGAGCTGCTGTTACGGATATTTTTATGTGCTTTATAGAATTCAATAGGTTCATTTTCCTTCAGGCTTTTTTCACTGTTTTTTATTTTGGATCACTTCTGTTGATCTACTTTACAGTTCTCTATTTTTATCTTCTCCTATCTCAAATCTGTTATTGAGCCCATATTGTGAATCTTTCATTTCAGTTATTATACTTTTAAGTCTAAGTTTCAGTCTGGTTTTCTTTCATACATTTGCTTCCTTTATTCAAATTCCCTATGTATTTAGTAATTGGTATCATATTTTCACTTTCTTAATGCAATTTCCGTTAATTCTTTGCGCATATTTGTAATGGCTGATTTGAAATCATGTGCTATTCTTATCTGAAGATCTAGAAAATTTTCAAGAATGAGTGTCTCAATTTATCTGCCTTTGGTTGATTTCAAGAACTCTGGCTATTTTTGTCAGCTTTTCCCCTAATTTTATTCCTCTTCTTTGTGGAGAAGATTGGCTGATCTCTTTTATTCTACAATAACAGAATATTCATCTATTTCTTCTTGATGAATAGTACCCATGACTGACTCGTTCTATAACTGATTTGGTTCTTTTCTGGTCCAGCCTGACACTTCAGTTTACGTTATAAGCCTAAAGGGGAAAAAAAAATGTCCTTCCCTATGGTCCTGTTTTACCAAGTAGTGACATTGGCTAGAGAATGGTAAGTGTTTGCCATATTAGTCCTCTAACATCTCTGGCACCAGCTGAGTCTTTTCTTTTGCACACAAGGACCATATTTATATATTTAAGCTTACTAGTTTTAATCACATATTTTAAATACTGNGAAAAAAAAATGTCCTTCCCTATGGTCCTGTTTTACCAAGTAGTGACATTGGCTAGAGAATGGTAAGTGTTTGCCATATTAGTCCTCTAACATCTCTGGCACCAGCTGAGTCTTTTCTTTTGCACACAAGGACCATATTTATATATTTAAGCTTACTGGTTTTAATCACATATTTTAAATACTGTGACCACCAACTGAAGAAATAAATATCCCAGAAACATGAGAAAGAGGAAAGAAAACATAGTGGGAGTGATGATCGGCAGCATGGTGGATTTAGGAATCTGCTTCAAGGTTACATTTCATCACTGTGTCATGGATCACTGTTCTCCTACAAACATTGATAGATATATTTAATAAATTCCTTGAAATAGGATGACATGGAATCAATATCCATCATCTCTGGTGGGTTCGACTGATGCCCTTGGACTATAAGTATAACAAATTACTCAGATAATGTAGAATTTTATTTAAAAAAATGTGTGCCTCTATCTCCTTTTTAATTATAACTTCCTGAAATATAGGAGCCAGCGCTGTCAAATTTACTTTTTTAAAGTATCTAACAGTATATACAACTGAAAGCTTTATTCTTCTGTGATGATGATAAATGAAACAATACTTTTTAATAGGAATTCGAGCATATATGGGGACAAAGTATCTTATCAACAACAGCGTCATTATGGAGCATACAAAAAATTCTGGGCAAAAGAGAGAAACAGACATTGATCCTGATAATCAAGGAATTATGCCTGGGGCTCAGTCTGGGGGGATGTTAAAGATCTGGGTAATAGCTCTGGAATATATATATGAGAACAAAAGCTGAGAATTTTATTTGAATCAAGTGAGNTTATAGCAATGTACTAAATTTCAGAGAAGGGACAGGCAAGGGCAAGAGCAAAGATACACTCTCTGATATCCTTTCTCATAAGGTCAGTAACCCCATCATGAGAGCACCAACCTCATGATCTATTTTAACTCTATCTCCCAAAGGCCCTGTCTCTAAATACCATCATGATGGAGGTTAGGATTTCAAAATATGAATTCTGGGAGGGACATAATCCAGTCCCTAGAATTTACATCATGGCTTTTATTTAGATTTGCAAGAGTGTAATGGCTGTGTGGAATTAGCAAGTATACTACCAAACTGATACCCATGAATGTTGTAACAATTCATGTTTATGCCACATATACCTAAGAATATATGAGAATATTCTTTTCAGGAGTAGAGGATGTCAGAGGATGAGATGGCTTGGTGGCATCATTGATGCAATGGACATGAACTTGGGCAAACTTTGGGAGATGGTGAGGGGTAGGAAGGCCTGGTTGCTGCAGTCCATGGGATCGCAAAGAGNGCCACATATACCTAAGAATATATGAGAATATTCTTTTCAGGAGTAGAGGATGTCAGAGGATGAGATGGCTTGGTGGCATCATTGATGCAATGGACATGAACTTGGGCAAACTTTGGGAGATGGTGAGGGGTAGGAAGGCCTGGTTGCTGCAGTCCATGGGATCGCAAAGAGTGACTGAACTGAACTGATTCTTCCATATGAACTCTAAGATTACTGAAACTCAGCACTATTTTTTAAATCCCTATTGAGCTCCTAATTGCAATTATATTAGATTTATGTAATAATTTTGGTGCAACTTTTTAGTGATTTACTTAATATACATCTTCCATTTTTGTTATGCTAGTACCTGTTTGCAATGTTGCTTTCCTTCTTTCTTTTTTTACTGGAGAAGAGTTAATAGAGTTGTCACTCATTTCTTCTTTCTTATTAAAAGACAGAAAATTTCCTTCCACTTTCTGAATCCCACATCACTTAGTTCTCTGATAATAGAAAATAATCCTCCAGCTGTTTCTCCATCAAGATGTTCTACTTTCCCACTGCTCTCATCCTCCTTCCAATGAGTTAGCAGTTTTGAAATATTTTCACTTCCCTTAACCTTCTACTCCCTTCTACTCCCAAGTTTTGCTGAGATAGACTAGTATTTTTAGTTCTAGACTATTATTATAGTTTCCTTTGCAGTATTACAAAAATTATCATCTATTTCAAAAGTCCTTATTTAGCAGTTATATTGCATATTTTCAGCACTCTATGTACCCAGGGTTTATTGTCTCTCAGTTATTATCTATTTTAAGATGTTGTCATCCTTATTTAGCAGTTATATTGCCTATTTTCAGCACTCTCTATATAACCAAGGTTTATCACTCTCCAGTTATTTATTTTAAGATGTTGTTGAATATTGGCCCCTCAAAAGATGTATCTGGGTCTTAATCCCCACTACCTGTGGATGAAACCTTTGTAGGATCTGTGTGAGTGCATGCTTAGTCATTTCAGTCATGTCAGATTCTTTGTGGCCCTATGGACTGTAGCCCATAAACTACTACAGTCTATGGGATTCTCCAGGCAAGAATACTGGAGTGGGTTGCCATGCCCTCCTCCAGGGGATCTTCCCAACCCAGGGACTGAACCAGCATCTCTTATATCTCCTGCATTGGCAGGCGGATTCTTGACCATTAGCATCACCTTGGAAGCCCAGGACCTGTGTAGATGTGATTTAAGAATCTTCAGATGAACTCATCCAGGTGGACCCTAGCTAAATCCAATGACTAGTATCCTTAAAAGAGTAAAGGGGAGGAGGGGTTGAGACACAAGGAGGAAGGCAAAGGTAGAGATTGGAATTATGCTGCCAAGGAGTGTGAAGATCCATGAGAAGAAGAAGTCATTGGGCAGACATGACTGCTCCTGGACCATCGTTGTGAAGGCCTGAAGACAGATGTCAAGGGTGTCAGGATCCGTCTAACATCTGCAGTTGGACCAAGGTCATCAGGCCTATCTCCAGGTACACACAGGATGTGTCTTCTGGTGGGTCCCTGGCTGGACAAGAGAATTCCTCGTTCATGACTGAGAGCAGTTGGAGCCAAATTACAGACCTATTTCAGGATTTGAAGTTCGACATAAGTTGGAGGGCCTGCCTCAGGCACAGATCTCCCAGGGGATCCCTGTATGGTCAAGATTAGCATCTTGAGAGGGGTTGGAGCTAGAACACATGCCCCTTCAGGGTCCACAGCCAGGACTGGGGTTGGCTGGCTGGATACCTGGGGCATGGTCAGGCATGACTTCTGCGCAATCCCTTGGCAAATGGTATTGTGGCAGGATGTTGCCAAACAGGGCTGTAGCTGAGTCCCCGGCAGACAGGGCTATTTTCAAGTCTGTAGTTGGGCTTGGCAAGTCTGCCGCCTGGGCATGGTCTGCCTTTTCAAAACACTTCTCTTTGGTCATGGGCTCTACTAGTGTTTCACAGTCTCTTACTTGGTTCCCAAAGCTTCCACAAAGGTCCTTTTGCCTATGGAAGGCCACCAAGTTATTGTTGCTGCATTGAGGGGAAAGAAGCAGGTGACTATTATTCTATTCCATTATCTTCTTGATATCACTCCTAGTTTGATTCCTTCTGAGAGTTGGGAGCAAGAATGTGTCCCATGCCTCTGACCTAGCATCTGATGGCTTGCTGGTAATCTGTCCCTTGGCTGATCTCTGTCTTCACATGGCCAGTCTCCCCGTGTGTGTGTGTATATCTGTCTCCAAATTTCTCCTTTTTATTAGGACACCAGTAAAACTGGAATAGGGACCCCTCTTACACCAGTAAGAACTCATCTTAACCACTTACATCTGCAATGACCCTATTTGCAAACAGTCACACTGTGAAGTCCTGGAAAGTTAAGACATCAGGATACAAATTTTAGGGAGATGTAAAGCTTCCTGAGAAACAAGTAGAGTTCTTCCTAAAAGAAAGTATAGGAATTCATGATTTAAGAAAATAGCCCTACTTTAGTTTTATGACATTAGGAATACTATAGATGGATTTCTTAATTATCTATGTATGTGTGTGCTTTATGTCTTCATACCTTAGGGTTAAAATATACCAAAATGAGCTTTATATTCTATGGCAGGTTTCAAAGTAAAAGCATTATTTTTCTCTTCTCTTTAACATCTTCTGTAGTTGCTACAATGATTCAGGTCTTCTGTACTGATAAGTCACACAGAAAACATGTAGATATTAATCACTACCCCAAAAAAGGCTTTTATAAGCTATGTTAGTCTGATTAGCAGAGCAAATCCCAAAGAATATGCTAAACTTTACATACTAATTGTAGTTATTCTACAAACTAATCAAATGGTAATAGAGAAGAAAAGGAAAATGGAGGACAGAGCTTTTCTGATGGTGTGCGGTCAGATATTGAACACTGACACCTAGGAATGGTCACTGGGATTGGAAAGCCAAGAGGCTGAGCCAGCAGTAGAAAATGGGATAAAGTGACAGAAAACGGGACCCAAATAACAACTGGACTTGTGCCATTCTGTGCGTGTGTGTGTGTGCCCTCGGTTGCTCAGTTGTGTCTGACTCTTTGGAACCCCATGGCCGGTAGCCTGCCAGGTTCCTCAGTCCATGAGATTTCCCAGGCAAGAACACTGAGTGGGTTGCCGTTTCCTTCTCCAGAAGGATCTTCCTGACCCAAGAATTGACCTCAAGTCTGTTGTGTCTCCTGAATTGGCTGGTGGATTATCTGCCAAACTACGTTCCTGAATGTGCTTTCTTCTAAGAATTGCTTAATTTGATCCAATAATTTACCAGTTTAACAGCACAATTTTCTAATAAATTAAAATCTATAGATCTCTGAGAAGACATTCTTGTAACCCATGACTAAGGAAGGAAAACACATCTTCCATTTTGCTGTGCGTCCTGGAAATATTTTGAGTTTGTATTTTCACACATTGTAAATTAAAAATATGTTTATTATTAATCCACAAAAGTAGGCTAAGAATTATGGCAAATAACCTCCAAATCTCCAATTTAATATAATAAATGTTCATTACCTAACTTATATCAGATAGGGATTATCAAAGAGTTGTGGCATTTTTCAGGCACCTAAGATCCTTTTGATCTGTTAGCTTCGCACTTTGCTAAAGCCTTGGAGTCCTCTACCTGACCCTGACCAACTGGCAAGAAGAAAAGAGTGAGTAGAAGGTACCACTCAGGATGTTCTTAGAGGCCAGACTAGAAGGAGCAAATATCACCTCCATTCACATTCATCTATCAGAACTCGGTAACATGGCCCTATGTCACTAAAAGGAGGCTGGACTCTGAAGTCTACATCTTGTCCTAGGAGGAAAGAGAAGCTTAGCAATCAGAGAGCAGTATCCCTGCCACACATTGTAATCACAATATATCTAATTAGTCATCATCATAGTTGATTGGTAGAGAGACAGACATTAGAAGTAATCTGTGTACTTTATTAAATTAAATGTGCCAATGCTTAAAGCCATGCTTTGATAAGCCTTTTTTTTTTTTTTTTTGACAATAATACAAGCTTTTCTTGGGAATGACTGATAATGCAGGCTTCTCTCTCAATTCACTCACTTCATAATTAGTGAAGATACATTAGCTAAGGCTGAAATGAGATGATAAAAATCAAAGTGTGCTAATTCTAAGAGCATTTATATTTGCATGAATAAGGAGTTTACCTTTTTTTTCCTTTTCATAACCACTGTAAGTAAAAAATATTTTTTTTTCTGGAAACTATCTTCTTTAATATTGCTGAGTGTCTATCAACATGTGGAAAATAATAGGATCATTGTAGCCTACCTAAGCTCTATTTAAAGAAATGGAAGGATTGGAAATGCTGTCCTCATACTAGGGCCTGTTATTATTTCTTGAAGGTCAACAGTAATTCTTGGCACTTAGAAGAAAGGAGTCTTACAGGATCTTGACAGATGGAAATATTTATATGCAGAGATATGTTGCCATGTGTACTCCAGGGATACAGATCATAACCCACCTTGACCACAGCCAATTACTAGTAGAAAAATAATGTAACGGAAGTCTTACCACTTTTCTTGGGAGGTGTCATGTCCCTCTGAAGCATTGCTGGAGATATTATAGTGCTATAATGAGACTCATAATTCATGTCAGCACCAAGCCTTTTCATTCATTTATAAATGTTTTAGAGCCCTATGATTCATAATACTGTGAGCTGGTTTTCTTTCAGAACTGCTATGCTCCCATTAATACCAACCATTTTTGCTTCTTGCCAAGATACAAGCCCTGAAGTAATATAGTTTAGTGCTCGCCTAGAATTGTTGTAGTCAAAAATCTTTTCTAGGTTCTGAGCTAATGGAGAAGAAAAGTTTTTAAACAAATATTAAAGTTTGAGAAAGAAAACAAGAAAGCAAGAAATAGCTCTTTGCCAAAGGTATCACTTAAAGTTATAAGCACTGTTAATACAATGTATGTTTCGGGAGACTCCCCTCATGCTCCAGTGGTGAAGACTTTGCTTTCCAACGCAAGGGTTGCAGGTCTGATCCTTGTACAGGGAGCTAAGATTTCACAGGCCTTGTGGCCAAACCCTCCACACCCACCTTGCTGCTGCTAAGTCGCTTCTGTCCTGTCCGACTCTGTGCAACCCCATAGACGGCAGCCCACCAGGCTCCCCTGTCCCTGGGATTCTCCAGGCAAGAACACTGGAATGGGTTGCCATTTCCTTCTCCAGTGCATGAAAGTGAGAAGTGAAAGTGAAGTCACTGAGTCATGTCCAACTCTCAGCGACCCCACGGACTGCAGCCTACCAGGCTCCTCCATCCATGGGAGTTTCCAGGCAAAAGTACTGGAGTGGGGTTGCCACCCCGCAAAAAAAAAAAAAAAAACTATAAAGCAGAAGTAATATTGTAACAGTCATCAAAGATTTTTTAAATGGTCCACATCAAAAGTTTTTTTTTTAAATACAATGCACATTTTCTTTGCACACCAAAACTGTTATTCTCTAGGAAAGGATGTCAGCATTTAATTGACATAAAATTATGATGGAACTGGCCATCTTTATCACAAGGTTTATAATAAGTTTTTGATCATCAGTCTGATTTTTATGTATCTCTTTCTTCATAAATAATGTTTACCACGCATTTTTTTTTTCTTTTTAACCTCATGCAGCAATTCATTTTTCTGGTTAATTAAAATAATTACACATTATTCTATTGAGCAAAACAAAGCAGTTCTTAAAATCATTTGAAGTCACATGGCATAAAACACATGTTGTCAAGATGCAGGCCTTTTCATTTGTGAGACATTCTCTCTATGGCTGCTGCTGTTTACTGGCAATATCCTCTCCAGAGTCCATGTGCTATCTATTCACCGTGACCTATTTATTATCCCCTGAATCACAAATTGGCACAGCAGTACAGCACAACATAAATGATCTTTGATTCTATTTTATTCAACAAGATTCATTAGACCCATCTATTGTTTGAAGGTCCACTGAAAGTTTGATCTTGTTCTAGTTGCTGAGCCAGATTCGGGCAGGAAGTTATCAACAGCTGCTGATGCCCCATAAGATGGGCCTTACAGTTCACTTCCTCTGCTAGATCTAGAATTCCAGTATCTACAGATGACCTCTCTAGGTCTGTGTTACTGATCTCCCTGTTGCTTTATGCTATTAAAGGAGTGCCCGATATCTCTTCCTGAGTCTCAACCCTTTTCCTCACTGTGAATCTTGGCTTCATACATGAGGCTCTTCTGCCCCAGAACTCTCATCATACAGACCTTTGTCCCAGACCCCAGCTCCCAAACTGGAGTTCTGCTGCTGTAAAATGGATTTCCAAATGAGTATCTCTCTGGTGAGTTCAGTTTGGGTTCCTAACTGGATACTCTACAGTCGAATTGAGGTGATGACTGCCAGGTTCATTTCATGAGACACAGATGGCTCTTGTTTTTTTCTTTTAGCTTTTTGGTCTCAAATTGCCTACATTTTGGCTATGTGATTAAACTAGAAGACAGTATTTTGCAAACTTGATGGTTTCCTCCTTTCCTACATGTAAATTTATTTTAAAATTGTACCAAGTGTTTGGAATACTGGAGAGAACCTGAAAAGTATCTGGTCTCAAGAAAATCAAATCTGGGGAGAAGAATAGGGAATAAGAGAAGCCTGGATTCCAAAGAAAAGGACAAGTTTGTTCTACTATCCCTAAATGATTTCCAGCCATTTCTTTCATCCCTTGAAAGTGAAAGTCAAAGTGTTAGTTGCACAGTCATGTCTGACTCTTTGCAATCCCATGGACTGTAGCCCACCAGGCTCCTCTGTCCAGGGAATTCTCTAGGCAAGAATACAAGAGTGGGTTGCCATTCCCTTTTCTAGGGCTTTCATCCCTTAAAATATAGCTAATTAAGAAAATTTTAAAAACAAACCTCTAAGACAGAATATACCAATAAAGAGCTTGGGAAACAGATAACAAAAGATCAAAATGCAGGCTTCACTCTAACCTTGACTTGATTCTGTTTAGTATACCCTCCTCTTTATGGGTTCATACTTTAGACTGAGCAACAACTGCCTTCAATTCATTCCAAATCTGTCACCATAAATATATATTCAAATATATCCATATATTTATTTTATTTCAGTAGTTATCTATTAGGCAATAACTATAATAAGGAAATAATCTTGGGCTTCCAAGAAATTTTCTGTTTTATATGTGTTAAATAATTTACTTTTAAATAATTTCCATGATGTAAATATTATCATCATTTCCATTTGACAATAAGAACTCTGAAGTACAAAGAGGTTAAGGAACTTCTCCAAGTCCATATATCCTTTATGCGCTAGAGCCAGGATTTGAACCTAGGGAGTTTGTCATCAGTGTCCACACTCAACACTGTACCCACCTACCCGTCATAGATGTACATATAAAAGCTATCTCAATGGTTCTAACTAAAAGTTAATGATTAAAGAAACAGAGTCTATCCAGTATTACAAAATACGCAAATATCTGCCTATAAATTCTCAAAGCACAGCTGCTTTCCTTGCAGAACTTTGGCAATTCTGGCACATTTCACATTTTGTGATCATTTTCATTCATTTTACTATCCAAACTAGTCTCCTTTCTTATTTTAACAGGAAATACAAATTTGTCATACTATTTAGCAGTGTTTTTTAAAAGCGTGTTCTGAGGAACATCTGTCCTCAGATCAAATATTCAGATTCTAGGTTTCCACTTCAAACTTGCATCAGAAGCTGTGGCGGAACCTATGAATCTGTAATTTTACAAGCTCCTCTGGTGTGGTCAGTGCTTCTAGAGTTTGATTTAGAAGCTGCAGCACTTCTGCTTGCTCCAATTTAGACTCATTAGTTAGAATATATTAACTTTCCATTCTCTGGTCCTAATTATGGGTCTCAGAAATACAGCTTCTTTTAAGTTGTTTATTCAGCCTTGACCTCTCCTATCCAGATCACAGAGGAAAATAAAGAAAAATTACATGCTTTTGTTCAACCCATGGTTATCCAGTCTTACACTTATTAAGGTGNCTCATTAGTTAGAATATATTAACTTTCCATTCTCTGGTCCTAATTATGGGTCTCAGAAATACAGCTTCTTTTAAGTTGTTTATTCAGCCTTGACCTCTCCTATCCAGATCACAGAGGAAAATAAAGAAAAATTACATGCTTTTGTTCAACCCATGGTTATCCAGTCTTACACTTATTAAGGTGCAAATGTTACCCTCACTTCCCAAGCAAACACATCATTTATAGTTCCCCCACTTCAAGCACCTTTTGTTAATTTGCCTTGAATCAATTCTTAGGTAATCACTGGCTGTAAATATTTTATAGCTTGTTTTCTGCATGTCTTAAATCTAGATTTTTTCCCTGAGTAAAACTTCCAAGCAACACTTTAAAAACTGTTCTGAAATGTTTAACATTTTCAGTAGTATAGTTTCCCACCAAATTATGTCCTCTCATTGCATACTACATTGTCACAGTAATTTTATTCTTGCTCAGCCAAAGTTAAAGCTAACTTGGAAGCCAAATGCTATCATGACCAACTGTGTCCTGTATCACAACCAGCTTAATTCTTCAAAGCAAGACTTCCTATACATTGTCCAGCTGATATGTGCAATAAGTGATGGATGCTAGGGTTCCAAACAACCGCTGTGGGGTTGGTCAAAACAGATGTTATAACTAGAAATTTGAAAAATAACATGCAAAGACATACTGAGAGACAGTGGTTAATGAGGTAGGTTATTTGTAAACTGCTAAGAAAGATGAGAAAACACCTTCTTGGTGGTACTCAGAGTTAAAATGGTTAATTTTGAAAAGGGCTACTGGTCAAAATTCAAGGCATGACTGAGTTAAAATAAACTGGGATAGGAACACAATCCCCAAAGTCACTTAGAGAAGGTCACAATATAAGAATATGTTTTATAAACAATAAAGTCTATAAAGACTTTATTATCATTCTTACACACTGAAAGAATGTGGTGTTGAGGAAGACTCTTAGTTCCTTGGACAGAAAGGAGATCAAACCAGTCAGTCCGAAAGGAAATCAGTCTTGAATATTCATTGGAAGGACTGATGCTGAGGCTGAGACTCCAATACTTTGATCACCTGATGGGAAGAGCTGACTCACTGGAAAAGACCCTGATGCTGGGAAAGACTGAAGGCAGGATGAGATGGTTGGATGGCATCACCAACCCNGGGCTTCTGCTGTTTCACAGTTACTGCTATATACTAGTAAATTAATACTTGTCTGCTGTTTAATTCGCATTTTAAACTTTATGAAATCCAACTCAGGACTCCCCTGGTGGTCCAGTGGTTAAGACTCCATGTTTCCAACGTAGGGGGTATGGATTTGATCCCTGGTCAGGGAACTAAGATCCCACATGTTTTGCAAAGCAGCCACAAAAGTAAAACTTAAATTAGAAAAAAAAGAAGGTTCAATTTATACTAAACAAAACCTCTTCAATGTGTGTGTGCCTATTGTGTCTAGTATTATAGTGATCTTATTATCTAATTTCAATAAAACCAAACTGAAATGTCAGATCAGGTAAAAACAAATATTTTGTTCTTTAATAAACTAGAGAGTCAATGCCAGCTAACATATTTAAATTTCCCTGAGTAAATTATAATTTTATTATCTCATAATTTGCCATTTTAAGCCACATTTCTGAACTTATTGTGGAATATTTCACTTCATTCCCATAAAGTGCTACAGCTTCTAAAGTGAGATAGTTGCCTTGTAGGATATACTAGCAATCATGCGCAGTGCCTTCTGAACAGAACTGAATGTGTGTCATCCAACTGAAGCAATGAGGAAAGGTAGGTAAACTGAATGTAATTATCAAAGTTGGCACGTGCCCAGCATCCTGTAGATGGCAGCCAGATGCTCTCATGAATGATGAGGTTGCTAGCTCTGATTCTAAATGGATTGTATACCATTGGCCTCACGAAGCCATAAAATTATTTTCTCTTTTTTCACTATCTAAACTTGCAAAGCTCACTTAAGCTTTTTGAAACAAAACTGGAGCATCTAGCGGTAGGTCATATGAAGGATGTCAGAGCAATCTGACAGTGACATCTGTCACTCCATTTATGCCAGGCTTGATCTGAGGGATTTGGCCAGCTGGAAAATGCCCAGTGATTCCCTCACTGTACTACAGTTGTCATCCTGCCGTAGGCACTAGCTATATCTTCATGATGTCACCCAAATCAGAGAGGGTGATACTCTCAGATAGAGGAGGACCATACTGGAACCCATGCAATAGAATTTGTTAAACAGTCCTGCTAGAACCTCAAAATAAATCTGCAAGGTGGCTATTGAAATGCCAATTTAAGTACTACTTTCAGTTTGTAGAGCTTCCCTGTAAAGGTAAAGTATCCACCTGCAATGCAGGAGACATGGGTTCAATCCCTGAGTCGGGAAGATCCCCTGGAGAAAGAAATGTCAACCCACTCCAGAATTCTTGCCTAGAGAGTTCTGGACAGAGGATCCTGGCAGGATATACAGTCCATGGGGTCTCAAAGAGTCACACACACTGAGTGACTAACACTTTCACTTTTAGTTTGTAAAATGGCAAACATTTTAAAATGTAGTAAAATTGTTCAGATAAAGATAAATAGATTCAAGGAATCTGCCTGTTGATGGGTCTTTAATGTACTCTGCCATGGGAATATATTACTCATTACATCTTTGATTCAACAAATATTTAATAATGTAATTTCACACAGGGAGCAGTATTTGGAAAGGCCTGAAGATGAGAGAGAGCATGGCAGTTTCAACGGGACTGATGAGAATCAGCCTGCATTGCAAGGTGAATTCTTAACCACTAGAACACCAGGGAAGTCCCAATGCCCAGGTTTCTGATACAGGTAACTGCATGAAAGGTAGTCCTATTTATTGAGCCTGGAAACCCAGATAGGAGTTCAGGGGAACTGATGAATTCAATTCAGAGTGTTTGAATTCAAGAAAGAGATGGGATATCTAATAGAAATATCCAGTAGGCAGTTGTAAACATAAGTAGAAGGTCAGGAAGAAAGACTGCAGAATCTTCATTAAAAGCTAAGATGTTCTCGCTCCAGCTATTTTTTGCATAAAGGAATGAAAAAGTTCCTAGGAAAACCCTTAACCCAGAAAAGAAAGAGATGAGGTACGTTTGGCTAGGACACAATGAGGTGAGTATAGTAGGAAAGGGGTAGCTTTTTGCATAATATGTTGTCTGTTTTCAACCCATCCTTAGCTTAAGGCTAAGCTCTCATAAGCTTTACCTTAAAAAATTATATTAAGAATGTAGTAGCTTAATAGGTTGGTTTTAATGAAAGCTCGATAAGTGTCTTGAGATCACAGTGTCAGCGTTACTGCTGATAGCTGAGTAGACTGTCTGACAAATGGCAAGCTTCATGAGACGCGGCAAGGCTTCATGAGAGCAAGCATAAATCTTTGAAACATCAGGCATTGGTGGGTCTTGGCTCACAAGTCCATGGGCGTTGCCAGCAGAGGGAAATCTTTACAAAGACCATCAGGGAGAGCGGTGCTTGGCAGACATGGGTAGCCTTGATTGGGACTATCACCAAGAAAATAACAGTGCAATGGGGCCATCCAGATGACTGGTTGGTGGAGGACATGTGAAATTGGATATGTAGAATTAATTTAAAGAGAAAATTGCCATGCCTTTGACATAGTTGTGAGACTCAGGCACATTCTTCTTTGAGGACCTTATTGTTAACACCAGGCTAGAGCAATGGATGGAAAGGAAAATCTAACTGTTGGATATCTGTATCTACAGTATGTATTGAAAAATCATATTCTAAAGTTTGCTTTTAAAAAGGAATTTTATATCTTATATTTCTATTTTTAAAACTTAAAGTCATTGCTTTTTAAACAATATGGATCCTAGTTGACTATTCTCCTGGATCAGTGGTTTTGAGTGCAGAAGTGTTTCTTTGCTTTTCTTTAGAATCAAAGGAAAGGAATTTTGCTATTTATAGGTATGCAGTTATTTCTTATATCAGGGATAATACTCAACTGAAGGCAGTCTTCACACCATGAGTGAGAAGTGAAAGATGTGCTTCCCTAATTTAGATTTTAATTTCACCTGATCATTAATTCATTTCCACACATAAACTGTTTTGTCAAATTAATTAATTAGGGCAATTGCTTCTGGTCTCATGTGATGAACATTATATGAGGTTGG
The DNA here is from genome assembly GCA_006410615.1 of Neotragus moschatus. Taxonomy (NCBI): domain Eukaryota; kingdom Metazoa; phylum Chordata; class Mammalia; order Artiodactyla; family Bovidae; genus Neotragus; species Neotragus moschatus. Next base: position 304,013 of record SJYA01000572.1, on the reverse strand, counting down.
AGAAGTGCTATCAAATTGTGTTTTTAATTTGATAAGAAGCAAGGTCTGGTGATAAAACTTGCCAAGAAAAATAAGAAGTTGCTAACTTTGAATTAAAACACGCGAAAACTTCAAATTGCATCAGGCCACCACTAAGCTTTACAGCTCAGCTTTGAATCTAGGCTCTGCTACTTTGCAATCAAGTTACTTTCACCTCTTTGAACTTTAGCTTTCTCTTGGGTAAAATGAAGATAATACTTGGAAAATATTGAGTCAATGTGCTTTTATTCCTTTCTATAAATCACATTCCCTTGATGCCACCTCCATAAGGTAGAGGATATGACCTTGGGGGATGTCCCTGACACACAATAATGAAAATGAAAAGAAAGCTTTTGTGCTTTAGAGGAAGAGGAGGGAAAGGCAACAGGTTGTGAGACAAGAGGTCAGACACTAAATTCCAAACTACTTCATGTGCACTCCCAAGACTCAATTCTCAACTATGAAGAGGAAAGTAATGATTAATTTTTTTTAAAAAAAGGGGGCACATAGGGAAAAGTTTCGATCCAGCTTCCTTGTTCAGGCTGGAAGGAGATTTCTCACAGGAAAAATGGATAGTCTAAGAATAAAAATGGTGGCTGGGTGCTGAGATGCCTGAAATGGAGGCACTGAATGGGAATTTCATCCAAGCCATAGAAAGCCACGGTAGGGCTGAGGCAACAGAGGAGATGCCCAAACAACCTGGGAGCTTTGCCAAGATTTCATTGCCGTAGACTTCAGCATTAGAGCCTGGAACACCTGAAACCTCGGCACAAGTGTCTGCTCACCAGTGTGAAGTCCTGTCTCTCCTGCAAGAAAGCACTTAAAACCTAACTTCCTTCTTTATCCTAAGGCCACCTTGAAAAGGAAGAGATGGAAGAAAGTATGAAACACAGAGTATTTATGCCTTTCACAAAAAGGGACGGTGGTATCCTGGAAAAGACTGCATTTCTTTTATCTAGTCAATTGTCTGTACTACAAACAATGCTACGAGAAACCTGAAATCAGCTGTGGAACATTTAAGATATGCTGTGCTGTGCTGAGTTGCTCAGTCATGTCCGACTCTTTGTGACCCCATGGACTGTAGCCTGGGCTCCTCTCTCCTGGAATTCTCCAGGCAAAAATACTAGGAGTGTGTTGCCATTTGCTTCTCCAGGGGATCTTCCCAACCCAGGGATCGAACCTGGCTGGGTCTTCCTCATTGCAGGCAGATTCTTTACCATCTGAGTCACCAGAGAATATACATATATCTCTCTATATATTTATATCTATATACACATTTTGATATTGTCTAAGTTAAACATCTAAATTTCCAACTATAATTACTTTTTAAAAAAAGCACAAGCAGGAACCAGCCAGTATTTCAATATTTCAAATATCTGCTACATGTATAATAAAAACATTTTTATTCACATTTTTTCCAATTCTACTGAGGTATAATTGACATGTAACATTGTATACCTTTAAGGTATACAACCTATCTCATTGATGTTTAACATGTATTTGTGGAGTTAAGTGTAAAGCAGGCCTTGTCCTAGATACTGAAAACAGTCAGGCACAGTAACATGGTCCCTGACTTCAATGGTTTATAATACTGAGGAGCAGGAGAGAGTTAATTCAAATTGACCATTAGAGTGAATGAAAGCCTCTGGCGCTACTGACAAGCCTAAGGTGTATCAGTGCAGAAAAAATTATGAAAAGAAGGAAAGTGAAGAGTAGCAAAGATAGAAGTAGTAGCAAGTTATCAACTATTATCCCAGCTGTCATTTAAGGACATTTTGTACCTCACACTGCCTCTGTTCCTTCTTGACCTAATTTCAAAAGGGAGTTTAATGGGGACAAAATTGTGAATGACAACAGCCAGGCTCACTGCCTTTTTATATGCTGACTCAATGTGCCCCAAGGAAATTTGCCTTATTGGTAAAACCACACCTTTCAAGGACTAAGCAATTTCAAAGCTCTTGCTGCTTGTCATCTTGGTTACTAAAAGCCAGTCCTAGGGTGTTTTGTTTTTTTTTTTTTTTTAATTTAAGTAAATATAATCCTATAATCTTATAATTTAAGTTTTTTTACTTTCTAGCAATATTCTCAGATGTTCTGTTATTTAAGGAGAACCTGAGGGAGGATGCCTATTTTTCCCCAAGGTGACATATTCATTCACAGGGCCTGTTATTGTCCGGATCCACATACTTAATTCAAGCNGTTTTTTTTTTTTTTTTAATTTAAGTAAATATAATCCTATAATCTTATAATTTAAGTTTTTTTACTTTCTAGCAATATTCTCAGATGTTCTGTTATTTAAGGAGAACCTGAGGGAGGATGCCTATTTTTCCCCAAGGTGACATATTCATTCACAGGGCCTGTTATTGTCCGGATCCACATACTTAACTCAAGCCATATGAAACAATGAGGTTCTTAGAGATGAAGCAATCAAGGATCATTATTAATTTGGTGATTTTAAGTTCAAACGTTGCAAGACAAGCAAATGTCAAACAAGGATCGCAATTCTGCAAACTATATGCAATGAAATTTCATTCAGATTATTTAAAATTTCTGAAGAAAATACTGACTTTGATCCAATAGAATGCAGGAAGGGCGCTATGGAAATCTTCATGGTTTGAGCCAAGGAACTGTGCAAGATAGAACTTGTAAACAAAGATATCTTTTTACTTTAACACAAGACTTTGGGTATATGGAGATGATTCCTTAATTTGGTTATAGTCCAGGGACTTGAAAAGCAGTATTTATCTATTGAGTAACGTAAGGGTTTCCACTAAGAGGCGCATAGCTTATCCTAAGAAGCTTTGAAAAACGATTTCATGGCCAAGTTCCATATAAATTACAGTACAGGGTAAGAGTGATAACCTAATGTCGGTAGTCACCTAAACATTGTGATGAATTTATAATTCTAGGAAGCAACATGCTATTCTCTGAATTTACCAGGCTTTCTTATATAAGCATATTGATCCCTCTGCTTGAAATGCCTTTTTTTTCTGCCTGCAAGGCTTCTTTCTCCTGTCCCATGTAAAGTTTCTTCTCATCCTTCCATTTCATCTCCTGTATCTCCCCTGGAGAGTACTCCTACAGCCCTTTCTTTTTCTGTTTCCCTTTGGCACCTTCTAACAAAATCCAATAAAACATTTTTAATGCTGCATTCCAACTGCTTGATGGCATTTCAGTTCTAGGTGTGAGCAACTTGAAGACAGGGACAGACGGTTCTTTCAATCCTCATGATTCCAGTGCCTAGCAGAGTGACCGGCATATAGGTGGAACTCAATACATATTTATTGAATTGATTTTTAAAATATTGAAAGTGAATCAAATCATGTCAGTAGGCATCAATTTTAAAGATAGTTTCTATTCAGGTTTTTCCTCTTGCACATCATTCTGGTTAACTGTAAAATTGCCATATCATTCACTTAGAACGTTCCACCCAGCAGGCAGCATTCCACTTGGTGTTGATAATGGGTAGTTCCTCAGCAGGACAGGGAGAGAAAGAGCCACCTGGTGAGACCATCACACACAGAGGTAGCAGTGGAATACGGAGCAGGAAATATTAATAGATCTTGAATTTCATTAAAAGAATTTTGATTGTGGGCATTGAACTGGGCTTCCCTGGTGGCTTGGACAGTAAAGAACATGCCTGCAATGCAGGCAATCTGGATTCAATCCCTGGATGGGGAAGATCCCCCAGAGAATGGAATGGCAACCCACTCTGGTATTCTTGCCGGGAGGATTCCATGGGCAGAGGAGCCTGGTGAGCTACAGTACCTGGGTCATACACAGCTGGCTACAACTGAGCATGCATGCATGCACTCATATGCATAATATGGGCATTAAGGAGCCACTGAAGAGTTTAGTGCATTTTCCTTTTGTTGAAAAATTAAAGAGAGTATAGAACAGTAACGATGATACTTTCTTTGTAAAAAATATTCATCTTGAATTCATTCTGGCAAAGGGACTGGAAATCCCCAGGGAATCGGACTTTGAAGGTCACTGGGATTTGATTACAGAATTTCCATCAGTTCAGTTTGGTTCAGTCGCTCAGTCATGTCCGACTCTTTGCGACCCCATGAATTGCAGCACACCAGGCCTCCCTGTCNTGTACTCCTTTTCCTATTTGGAACCAGTCTGTTGTTCCATGTCCAGTTCGAACTGTTGCTTCCTGACCTGCATACAGATTTCTCAAGAGGCAGGTCAGGTGGTCTGGTATTCCCATCTCTCTCAGAATTTTCCACAGTTTATTGTGATCCACACAGTCAAAAGCTTTGGGAAACAGAGACTCTTGGAGGACACAAGCAAACCTTGTGGGCACCAGAACCCAGGGGAAAGAAGCAGCGACCCCACGAGAGACTGAACCAGACTTGCAGATAGTAGCCTGCCTTCAGATCAGGGGCACTGGCAGCACCAGTCCTGGGAGGCATAAGTCCTCTGGAAGGAGGTTGCCATTAGCCCTACCAGAGAGACTACAGACTCCAGGACTGGGCCACCTCAGGCCAAACTACAGAGATGGAGCACAGCTCCACCCATCAGCAGTAAATTGGATTAAAGATTTACTGAGGATGGCCCTGCCCACCAGAGCAAGTCCCAGTTTTCCCCACAGTCAAGCCCTCCCATCAGGAAGCTTTTGCAAGCCTCTTATCCTCATCCATCAGAGGGCAGACAGAATGAAAACCACAATCACAGAAAACTAACTAAAATGATCACATGGATCACAACCTTATGTAACTCAAGGAAGCAATGAGTCATGCCCAGCAGGGCTGGCCACCCAAGACAGAAGGATCATGGTGGAGAGTTCTGGTAAAACAAGGTTTCACTGGAGAAGGAAATGGCAAACCATTTCAATATTCTTGCCTGGAGAACCCCGTGAACAGTATGAAAAAGCAAAAAGATATGACACTGAAAGATGAGCCCCCTAGGTCAGTAGGTGTCCATTATGATACTGGGGAAAAGTGGAGAAATTGCTCCAGAAAGAATGAAGAGGCTGAGCCAAAAGAGAAATGGCACCGAGCTGTGGATGTGTCTGGTGGTGAAAGTAAAGTCTGATGCTGTAATGAACAGAAAGACTAAAGCAAAAGTAATACACTGTTGCTCAGTGGGCTGTATCCAGCATGCAAATGTGTTTTGTTCTGCCCACTCAATGATTAAAATAAAATGGGTAAATGTAAAATTCAGAAGACTTTATATAGAAATCCAGATTTCTGAAACCTCTTTAAAAATTTGGAAATTTGGTGATGCTTTGTCTACATGTCCACAAGTCAACAGTTTCGAGGAAGCAATAAAGTGGATCAGTAAAGACTGTGGGCGGTAGGGCCACATAACTCATGCCTGTTTTATGAATTTTTAAACTTAGTCTGATATCTACTAAATGAAATTTGAAAATGGCTTTAATCCTTATGGCAAACAGCAAGTAGAAATTCTAGTCTTCAGTTTAGTTTTCAAGTACCTTCCTCTCCAACTACCATACATCAGAAACTTTACTAAAGCCACACTCCTCCCTAGTCACCAAATAATTTCGTGTAGTTATAAAAGAAAGAGTTCTCTTTGAAACCAAAAGGGAGAATTACCTCACATAATCTCTTCTTATCTATAATCATGAAATTCATGCCCCATGTGAACAAATGGCAACCCAGAACTTGAATAATACACCAGTAAATAATTCCTGGTCTCAATCCTTAATTATGACCTCTAAACACATATCCCCAGACTGAAAGGGAGTAGGCATGAAAGTCTTTCAACACCTAGAGAGAGGTTTTGTGTAAATATAAGGTATTGTTCATGTATACCACACCCTAAACAACTTTCTTCTTTCAATAGTGAAGAAAATGAAGTAGAGCCCAAACCCAAAAAGCCTGCTAATCAACTTGACCAGCAAGTGACACCAATTACAGGCTTAAGAAGGTTAGCATGGCTATTTGGAACAATTAGATTATTCAGCCGATGGAGATTAAACAAGATTTAACTCTGAATTAAACTTGCATTATTTAAAAATATAATTTTTGAGACACTTCACTTACTGTGAATATATTACAGCATCTGAGCCAAACCCCCAAAGGAGGGTAAGAGCCCACCCCACCCACACCTACTGGGAAGTGAAACCTCTGTATACAAGTTCCTTTCTCTCCTCCAAATATATCCTCATTCAACCAAGAGTCAACTTAGGCTTGGTCTCTTGAGCATTCCTTTAAATGGGGTACATGCACAGTTCAAGACAGCAAAGTTAAAAGAGCGTGTACTGGAGTCCAGCTGCCCATATTCCTTATCAACACTGGCACTTAGTAGCTGTCCAAACTTGGCCAAATTATTTAACCTCTTTGTGATACAGTTTACACATTTGTAAAAGAGGAGAATAACATTACCTACCTCTGAGGACTGAGAGAATTAATCAGGTGATAGTTGTTGAAGGTCTTAGTACATACACATGCAGAGTGCATGAGTGTTCGCATGAAATTCCTCCAAGAGAATACAAGCACTTTGTAGACTGGGACCAGTGCTGAGAACATAGTGGGTGTTTGCCAAATATTTGTTAAAGAAAAATCTGTCATTTTTCTATGGTTTCTATAGATTTGGAAAGACACTTATATAGTGTTTATTACATGAGCACCGAAGAATTGATGCACTTGAATTGTGGTGCTGGAGAAGACTCTTGAGAGTCCCTTGCACTGCAAGGAGATCAAACCAGTCAATCAAAGGAAATCAGCCCTGAATATTCATTGGAGGAACTGATGCTGAAGTTTCAATACTCTGGCCACCTGATGCAAAGAGTCAACTCACTGGAAAAGATACTGATGCTGGGAAAGACTGAAGGCAGAAGAAGAAGGGGTGGCAGAGGATGAGATGCTCAGATAGCATAACCAACTCAATGGAGCTGAGTCTGAGCAAACTTTGGGAGATTGTGAAGGACAGGGAAGCCTGGCGTGCTGCAGTCCATGGAGTTGCAAAGAGTCAGAAACGACTTTAGTGACTGAACAACAACAGCATACTACACACTATTTTAAGTGCTGTACAAATATTCACTCACTTAATCCTCAAAAGATCCCTATGAAGAAAACACTGACATTATCTTATTTTGCAGAGGAGTAAACTGAATAATCACAGTGTAGATCATTTGTCTGTGGTGACTCTGCTTTTAACAGGGATTCAAACCCAGACAGTCTATCTATCTCCTGAGTGCATACTGCACTAGGCTGAATTTCTCAGACTTCAGCATGCATAAAAGCCTCNTGACATTATCTTATTTTGCAGAGGAGTAAACTGAATAATCACAGTGTAGATCATTTGTCTGTGGTGACTCTGCTTTTAACAGGGATTCAAACCCAGACAGTCTATCTATCTCCTGAGTGCATACTGCACTAGGCTGAATTTCTCAGACTTCAGCATGCATAAAAGCCTCCTGGACAACTTGTTAAAAATACAAACTCCAGGGCCCAGCCTTTGATATTCAAGCACAGGAAGTCAGAGTGGGTATCTAGGAATTACTATTTCTGCCAGAATCCAGGAGACTCTGGTGTAGGTGATCCTTAGCCTGCACTTTGAAAAACCCTGGACTATGGTGATGACTGTATATTGTCACCCTGCTTATTTAACTTATATGCAGAGTACATCATGAGAAACGCTGGACTGGAAGAAACACAAGCTGGACTCAAGATTTCCGGGAGAAATATCAATAACCTCAGATATGCAGATGACACCACCCTTATGGCAGAAAGTGAAGAGGAACTAAAGAGCCTCTTGATGAAAGTGAAAGAGGAGAGTGAAAAAGTTGGCTTAAGGNTGATGGACAGGGAGGCCTGGTGTGCTGCAATTCATGGGGTCGCAAAGAGTCAGACACGACTGAGCGACTGAACTGAACTGATGGTGATGACAAAACCTTAATTTTATTAAGTGATGATTACATCAAAGGAAAGGCAGAAATGAGAATAAGCCAAACTCTAGATCAATATGACATTTACACTCAGCCCCCAAGTAATACTTTTGTTCTGTTCCAGAAGTATGCTTGGGCATTGACACATCTCTGGATGAAATGAAAGATAAAAGAAAATATTGCAGATTCATATAACAGAGAGGCAGTAAAAGATCAATACTGAAATACTCAACCATGAGGCACAGTGTAACCTGTACACATGCAGACAGAAAACCATCACAACTTTAACAAGAGGCATCTGAAGTACTGATGTTTCTTCACTGTAGAGAAAGCAAGACTTTCATTTAGCCATATTTAGAAATCAGCTGTAACTCTGTGTTCATTCTGCACATTTAAATGGAAAAATTAGAATATATTTATATAACAAGGACCATATAATCAAGCTTGATTTCTGACAGAATAAAAAAATACATAATATATCTTCGATTTCAAAATGCTCACTTTTATGCTTTTAATGTTCTAAAACTGGGATATTGTTGACCAAGAAAATGCAGAAGGCTGCAAATATGAAGTTTACTTGGGGTCTTAAGAATTGCAATTCCTTAGACACAGATGTGGATAAAACTGAAAGAGTACTTTGGGGAGGAGAATGAGTCAGGACCTTATAAGGACAAAAGCCATAAGTGTTAAAGTTGTTTGACAAGAATTATGATTGGTCCGGTCATGAGAAAATAAATATTTGTCCTTAAGAGATAGGCTGTTGCATGTTATTTTAAGGAAAGTGTCTCATAAAAAGATAGGCTGTTTATGGAATACTGTAGGCGCCATCCAGGCTGAGATGTGCTTAAGTTACTCTTCCTTGGTGGCCTCCCTGCTCGATGTTAGAGAGCTCTCTTGCTAACACTGACTACATTTTGATTTTCCTTTCACAATATGTCTTATAATTAGTGTATTTATTCAAGAAGGAAGTACTTTTCCCTCTCTATACAAAATGGGATCTTAGAGCTGAAGAAATACAGTAATTTACTTTTTTGTTAACTTACTTTTAAATCCATTTTCAGATGGCACAGATTACTATATATATATATATATTAATATAGATATATGGATATCTATAGATATTCATTTTAGGTAATGAAGGTATGCTTTAGAACATATATATATATCTAAAGTATTATCTTAAGTTATAATAAAAAAATAGTTCACAACTGTAAGTTTTGTTGTAGAAGCCAAACAAACCTGATATTTTTCAACATTGTAGATTAAGATTCAAATTTCAAAATATAGGATAACTAGCAAAAAGAAGAGTTCACTCAAAACCATTTAAATTTTCTGGTGGTGGGAATACGCAAACTACAATCTCTTTTTCGTATACCCTCTTCATTCCCCATACTCTTCCAAAGGCAATATAGTGGATTTGCTTTAGAACATATCTTATCAGAGGAAATAAGTAGTGAAATCAATAGATACAAGTTTTTTCTCTTTCTGGTACTTGCTAATGTATTAGGTGAGTCTCAGTATGGAGCAACCCAAAATAAAACCTAACCGGAAGGAAAAGAGAGGGATCGTTGGGACAAGATATTCTCTACATATCTGAAAAGTTACCATTGAATCATTGGGCTATGTAAATGGCATCCGCCTCTAGTATTCTTGTTTGGAGAATGCCATGGACAGAGGAGCCTGGCGGGCTATGGTGCATAGGGTCACAAAGCACTGTGCATGACTGAAGCGAAGAAGGCATTTAAAGACCTTTGAATTCAAGACCATAATTATATGCAAATGATATTCACAGAGCAGCAACATTCTAAAACTTTATATGGAAATTACTGGTGCCAATAACATGGACAGAAAGAGTAAAGATTGTGAAGTAGGAGAAATGAGAAGAAACTTCTAGCCCTATCCACTAAAAAATAGAATTAATGAAGTATTCATGTATTCATTCACTTTATTATTTCATTCAGTATTTCTGGAGGATAGTATACAACGGAGAAGGCAATGGAACCCCACTCCAGTACTCTTGGCTGGAAAATCTCATGGATGGAGGAGCCTGGTAGGCTGCAGTCCATGAGGTCGCTGAGTTGGACATGACTGAGTGACTTCACTTTCACTTTTCACTTTCATGCATTGGAGAAGGCAATGGCAACCCACTCCAGTGCTCTTGGCTAGAGAATCCCAGGGACGGGAGAGCCTGGTGGGCTGCCATCTCTGGGGTCGCAGAGTCGGACACGACTGACGTGACTTAGCAGCAGCAGAGTATACAAGCCATTTCAGTCCTAAGTGATGGCACCGTGGTTGGTAGAGTCCTCTAAGGTAGTGGTTTTTAAAAAAAGGACAATGTTTAAGTAGGTGGCTGGGGATAGTGAGACAAGGAACTAGCATCCGAGGTGACAGGAACATGTACGTGGCATAGAAGGGGAGAGAAAGGTGGCAAATTCTTGAAGTTGCAAGTTTTCAGTCCTGCCTGAGCACAGAGAGCGAGCAGGGGTGAGGAGTGCTGAAAGGTGAGGCTGGAGAGACAAACAGGAATGTGACTTTGATTTGGAACTAAACTACTCGAATACATTGAAATGCTTAAAGCAGGAGAGAACCATGATAAGATACATGTTTATAAACATCCCACTTGATTCATCTGGATTACAGAGAAAGCTCTCTCTCTTACTTTCTCTAGAGAAGTGTTAATTGTTATAATACTTAAAATTTATTATTAACATATAACTCCAGATAACTCCAGCTAGCTTCAAAAAACCCCTAATTCTTTACTGCAAAAAAAAAAAAAAAAACTTTCATCTTGGGCAAGCATGATCTTGATCAACAAGAAAGCACATACTAAAACAAGGTACAGAAATGAAACATTAAAGAAGTATTTGTTCCTTTTTTACTACGGTTCTTTCTTGAAGTAAACTAAAGCCAACCAGAATGTGGTATCATAATGCATCTTGGAAATGTAGTAAAGTTTTCAAGTAGGCTAAAACCTCTAAAGAGAATATCCTATTTCAAAGGAAAAGCAAATAATCAGAGCACAGTCCAATAAAAGTGATTTAACAGAAGTTTTCAAAATGCACGCATGATCTTCAAAAGTAGGTTACTTAGAGCATTGGGATTTAACAAAACTACCTTTCTGTGCTAATTAATTTTCAAAGCTCTTCCCAGTACATGTTTTCCCCCTTTTATCTCTTGTTATGATGCCTCCCCCTCATTAACACTGGATGCTGTTTTATTTACTCCTGTTGAGAACAAACCTAAGGAGAGCTCAGTGCTGTGGTACAGGGAGAGGGGGAAGACGCGAAGCATTTCTTCCTGCAAAACAGGACTGAGGCTGTTGGAAACATTCCATATAGTTTTAGGTTCCCCATGATTTATTGGTGGCTTCATATCCAGTTGTTGGATGCGATTCTTTCCCTCTGACAGCAAGGAAACTCATTCAGAACAGCAAGTCTGGGCTCCAAGCTTTTGATAAACATGCCAAGTTATCTTGGTTTTCAGAAGACATCCCTGCCTTTATTTTACCACTTTTGAAACTTCTTTCCAGATCTAGTATGAGTGGCATTTACTAACTTAATTAACTCAACAGATACTTACCGACGCCTATGCGTGCATGTGTAGTTGTGTCCGACTCTTTGCAAGTCCATGGACTGTAGCCCGCCAGACTCCTCTGTCCATGGAAATTTTCCAGGCAAGAACACCAGAGTGGGTTGCCATTTCCTCCTCCATGGTATCTTCCCAATCCAGGGATCAACCGGAGTCTCTTGTGTCTCCTGCATTTGCAGACAGGTTCTTTACCACTACGTCACTTGGGAACCCCACCGATGTCTATACAAATCACTGTTATAAAAGCTAGTAGCCTAGAATTTCATTTCTAATAACACAAGACTTCTGTGTTTTTCTTTCGTGTGGATTAGAAAAATAATCCTTAGCTGTAAGTGGTACATGGGAAAACAAGATGTGCCTATGAGAATTCATTCTGCTAGAAATTAAGTTGCCATGTGAGTTGAAACATAAAATTGACTAATAGCTCAAAATAGATATGCAAGCCCGAGGCTCCAAGAACCACCAGTTTTTAACCAGACTGAAGATGCTTTCATCTTTATAGATGGGGTGTGTTTTGTAGAAGGAAGCTCTCTAGCCATGAAAGCATAAAAAATGAGATTTACAGCCATGAAAGCACAAAATTCAGTTCCTAACCGAGCTGGGGATGGACATAAGGCTACCTGTTGAATCAACATGAGGAAATAGTCTTCTTGGCAGGTAAATATCAATATTGGAAACCCATGAGCCTAACAGAGCCCAGTGGTATAAACTGTTTCTATCAAACAACCAAGCCCCTCTCTTTCCATTCCTTGTTCAGTTGCAAACTTGATCCTTTGATTTCCCCAGTGGTATGTACACAAGGAGAAAATATATTGGTCAAATTAATGTCAGTACTAAGTCCACTGGACAGTCATGGTTTTCTTTGTGAATTAAACATTTTCAGTCTACACAGGAGTCCTTTGGTTGCTTCATTAGCATAAGTGGGTGTCCCCAAATCCAATCAGTTCTAAACAGTTCTGACCAGTTCTAAACTCAAATTCTAAGCCTCTTAAGCTACGAGCGTTTCTGGTATTTAATATGTTCAATGAGGTAAATATTGCCTATGAGATATAGCAGTGGCCATTGCTCTTTAAGTCTCAGCAACAGCAAATTTAAACAGAGGCATCTTAAAGTGATACATGTTTCTCTTCCCTCTGACTGACTAGCAAGATTTTAGTTCAAACAATTGATTAATGACTGAAGGTGACAGGGGAGGATGCTAAGGGACATAAAGAAGGTGATCTTATGGGATCAGTCCTGTTTTTAATACAATATTTTAAAATAAAAAAGGTTTTAACTTCTATCTCTGCCCCCATGAACATATTCAAAGAAATTAGTATTTAATCTTTTGTATGAATAAAGTTTGAGAGCAGGTTTTCATAACTCAGAGGAAAATGAACATCTGATGGAACAAGAAGGCTAGATGTCAAATTCTCTAAATGTACTTAAAAATATTTTGAACAATGTGATGTATATAAGTTAACTTTGTGTAACCTCTGGGGAGGGGAAATGGGATAAGTTAGTAAATATTTTTTAGTACTCTAACCAGATATACATACTTCAAGGATGGTTTGTTAATAACTGAAAGCTGTGATCCATTTTCAGAGGCAGCTTCTAAAAGTTTCAACACTCCATATACAAGTCTTTACTAGAGGGGTTCTTAATGGCATAAATGGTATCAGGAATAAGTATCATATTATGTCTTGATTGAATGTTTTGTGAAAAATACTTGAGTATGCATAAAAGAACAGAGAACTTGAACTCCCCATTTTATAGTGCTACATCACAGAGCTAGAATCTGTTGTCATTAATCACTGAACAGGCAAGGGTTAAGTGACAATCTAGGCATTATAATGGGTTTCCATGGTGCCTCAGTCAGTAAATAATCCTCCTGCAATGCAGGTGACCATCTGCAATATAGAAGAATAGGCTCAATCCCTGGGTAGGTAAGATCCCTTGCAGAAGGAAATGGTGACCCACTCCAGTATTCTTGCCTGGAAAACTCCATGGACAGAGGAGCCTGGTAGGCTACACAGCCCATGGGGTTGCAAGAGTTGGACACAACTTGTTAAGATACAAGAATCCAATGACAAGTTAGCCATCAGTAAATTCTTCCTTATCTCATTTTTTTTTTTAATGTGCAAGCACTTTTTAGGAGTCATTATTCTCAAAGAATGAAAACAAAATGTCCACACTGCACTGGCTTTGTGTTGCTAGGAAACTAACTCAGAAAACTCCCCTGCTGGTATTTCCATCTCGAGCTCCAGAGCTTGTATCTATTAGCTTTCCTCTATCTCTGAGATTCCCCTGTCACTCCTGAGTAGCATCTCTGTGAGGGGTGTGTGTGTCAGGGTAAATGCTGGGGTGAGGGAGTTTGTGTCTTTCCAGAAGGCTCCTATGCCCTTCCTTGACATAATCCAAATGTCTTTCTCAGGAAGAACAAGCTGGTCACTGATACACCTGTTACTCTATTCCCTTTCTTTCAAATGGTCCAGGCTCAAAAGTAGGTGCTTCCTCAGGGAAAGAAACCAGCTGTCTAGTACATTCATTAACTAACTTTGAGAATCAAAAAGGGATTCAGCTTATCGGCTGAAGTCCCAAGGAATCACTTGGGTCTTAGGGAATTTCTTTGTTTACATGTCAGTTCCCAAGGTGAGAAAGGTCTCAGGAGCGCTTTTTAGGAAATTGTTGGGCATCTTTTAGCTAGCATGGGTTTTATACAAGCTTTCTTATTTCAGGACTCTACTAAAGACATTGCAGAGGTTACTGGGTCAAGGGAGAAGAGACAGAGAAGAGGAAAGATGGAAAAGCCAGGAGAAGGGGAAAAAAGCAGGAACTTCTTGAGGAAGGCAGAAATTGAGCAATGTCTCATTTCCATTCTCCCCTCAAAGGCCTGAAAGGAGTCCCATCTCATCTTTTGGACTCTTTTAACTGTCCTGTGGAAGTTAGTGGTAAAGAACCCACCTGCCAGCACAGGAGATAAGAGACTTGGGTTTGATCCCTGCATCGGGCAGATCCCCTGGAGAAGGGAATGGCAACCCATTCCATTTTTCTTGCCTGGGAAATCCCATGGACAGAGGGCTACAGCCCATAGGGTCGCAAAGAGTCAGACAGGACTGAAGTGACTTAGCACCAGTCCTGGAAGCTGCCATATGCACCTTCTACAAAGAGATTCCAGCCTTGGCTAGGCTCATTCTTCAACTTCAAGCTATAGGTGAAGGTCTTTATACTTTCACACTTTTCAGTAGCTTTCTACATTGACTTGACATTCTTTCTGAGTGATAAGAAAAATCTCAATTTTTCAATACCCTAGTCTTTGTATTAACTTTCTAGGGCTGCTATAACAAAGCCCCCCAAATGTGGTGGCTTAAGATAATGGAAATGTTTCCTCTCACGGTTCTGGAGGCTTGAAGTCTGAAATCAAGGTTTTGGCAGAGCCATGCTTCCTCTGGTTCCTCTAAAGGAGGATCCATTTTTGCTTCTTCTGTCATCTGGGAGCTCCAGGCATCCCTTGACTCATGGCATCGTAATGCCAATCTCTGCCTCCAACACTACACAGGATTCCCCTGTGTGTGCTTCTCTCTGTGTCTCCCCTCTGCTCACAAGGACATCAGTCATACTGGATAATGCCACTCTAAGGATCTCATTTTAACTTGATCACATTTGCCAAGATCTTTCTTCCAACTAAAGGCACATTTGCAAGCCCTGAGGGTTAGGACTTGCAAATATCTTTTGGGGGACACAACTCTATTGATGATGGTCCTCCAGATATGGAAAATTTTTTAAATAAAGTAAAATAAGAACAACAGTTGCCCAGGACATTTCCTTTCAGTTCCATTCAGTTGCTCAGTTGTGTGTGACTCTTTGCAACCCCATGGACTGTAGCATGCCAGGCTTCCCTGTCCATGACCAACTCTCGGAGCTTACTCAAACTCATGTCCACTGAGTTAGTGATGCCATCCAACCATCTCATCTTCTGTCATCCTCTTCTTATCCTGCCTCCAATCTTTCCCAGCATCAAGGTCTTTTCAAATGAGTCAGTTCTTCACATCAGGTAGCCAGCGTACTGGAGTTTCAGCTTCAGCATCAGTCCTTTCAAAAAATATTCAGGACTGATTTCCTTCAGGATGGACTGATTGAATCTCCTTGCAGTCCAAGGAACTCTCAAGAGTCTTCTCCAACACCACAGTTGAAAAGCATCAGTTGTTCAGCACTTAGCTTTCTTTATAGTCCAACTCTCACATCCATACATGACTACTGGGAAAACCATAGCTTTGACCAGATGGACCTTTGATGGCAAAGTAATGTCTCTGCTTTTTAATATGCTGTCTAGATTGGTCATAGCTTTTCTTCCAAGGAGCAAGCTTCTTAATTTCATGGTTGCAGTCACCATCTGCAGTGATTTTGGAGCTCCAAAAAATAAAGTCTCTCACTGTTTCCATTGTTTCCCCATCTATTTGCCATGAAGTAATGGGACTGGATGCCATGATCTTAGTTTTCTGAATGTTAAGTTTTAAGCCAACTTCTTCACTCTGCTCTTTCACGCTCCTCAAGAGTCTCTTTAGTTCCTCTTCACTTTCTGCCATAAGGGTGGTGTCATCTGCATATTTGAGGTTATTGATATTTCTCCTAGTAATCTTGATTCCAACTTGTGCTTCATCCAGCCTGGCATTTCTCATGATATACTCTGCATATAATTTAAATAAGTAGGGTGACAATATACAACCTTGACACACTCCTTTCCCGACTTAGAACCGGTCTGTTGTTCCATGTCCAGTTCTAACTGTTGCTTCCTGACCTGCATACAGATTTTTCAGGAGGCAGGTAAGGTGGTCTGGTATTCCCTCTCTTTAAGAATTTTCCAGTTTATTGTCATCCACACGTCAAAGACTTTGGCATAGTCAATAAAGCAGGAAAAGTGAAAGTGAAGTAGCTCAGTCGTGTCCCACTCTTTGTGACCCCATGGACTATAGCCTACCACACTCCTCTGTCCATGGGATTTTCCAGTTAAGAGTACTGGAGTGGGTTGCCAATTCCTTTTCCAGAGGATCTTCTTAACCCAGGGATCAAACCAGGGTCCTGCTTGTAAGCAGATGCTTTACCATCTGAGCCAACAGGGAAGCCTAATAAAGTAGGAGTAGATGTTTTTCTGGAACTCTCTTGCTTTTTCAATGACCCAACAGATGTTGGGAAATTTTATCTCTGGTTCCTCTGCCTTTTCTAAATCCAGTTTGAACAACTGGAAGTTCACATACTGTTGAAGCCTGCCTTGGAAAATTTTGAGCATTACTTTGCTAGAGTGTGAGATGAGTGAAATTGTGCAATAGTTTGAATATTCTTTGGCATTGCCCTTCTTTGGGATTGGAATGAAAACTGACCTTTCCCAGTCCTTTGGCCACTGCTGAGTTTTCCAAAATGAGTACAGCTCTTTAACAGCATCACCTTTTAGGCTTTGAAATAGCTCAGCTGGAATTCCACCACCTCCACTAGCTTTGTTCATAGTGATGCTTCCTAAGGTCCACTTGACTTCACATTCCAAAATGTCTGGCTCTAGGTGAGTGATCACACCATCAAGTTATCTGGGTCACAAAGATCTTTTTTGTACAGTTCTTCTGTATATTGTTGCCACCTCCTCTTAATATCTTCTGGTTCTGTTATGTCCATACCATTACTGTCTTTTATTGTGCCCATCTTTACAAGAAATGTTCCCTTGGTATCTCTAATTCTCTTGAAGAGACCTCTAGTCTTTCCCATTCTATTGTCTTCCTCTATTTCTGTGCATTGGTTACTGTGGAGGGCTTTCTTATCTCTCCTTGCTATTCTTCGGAATTCTCCATTCAAATGGGTATATCTTTCCTTTTCTCCTTTGCTTTTCGCTTCTCTTTCTTCTCAGCTATTTGTAAGGCCTCCTCAGACAACCATTTTGCCTTTTTGCATTTCTTTANGTCTGGGAAACTAAGATGTGTATAAGAGACAGGCTCTTTAACAGCATCACCTTTTAGGCTTTGAAATAGCTCAGCTGGAATTCCACCACCTCCACTAGCTTTGTTCATAGTGATGCTTCCTAAGGTCCACTTGACTTCACATTCCAAAATGTCTGGCTCTAGGTGAGTGATCACACCATCAAGTTATCTGGGTCACAAAGATCTTTTTTGTACAGTTCTTCTGTATATTGTTGCCACCTCCTCTTAATATCTTCTGGTTCTGTTATGTCCATACCATTACTGTCTTTTATTGTGCCCATCTTTACAAGAAATGTTCCCTTGGTATCTCTAATTCTCTTGAAGAGACCTCTAGTCTTTCCCATTCTATTGTCTTCCTCTATTTCTGTGCATTGGTTACTGTGGAGGGCTTTCTTATCTCTCCTTGCTATTCTTCGGAATTCTCCATTCAAATGGGTATATCTTTCCTTTTCTCCTTTGCTTTTCGCTTCTCTTTCTTCTCAGCTATTTGTAAGGCCTCCTCAGACAACCATTTTGCCTTTTTGCATTTCTTTATTTGATATCAAATTGCCAGCCTCTGATACTAATCGCCGGCTTCTCTCATAGCTCAGCTGGTAAAGAATCCGCCTGCAATGTGGGAGATGTAATGTGTACTACCTTGTGGTACCTTTATTATTTTTTTTATAATTTTACTAATTTATATTTATGTTTGGCTGTGCTGAGTCTTCATTGCTGTGCAGGCTTTCCTGTAGTTGCAGCCAGCAGGGGTTACTCTCTGATTGCCGTGCACGGGCTTCTTATTGCAGTGGTTTCTCTTGTCGTGGAGCAGAGGCTCTACCGTGTGTGCAGGCTTTAGTAGCTGTGGCTCCTGGGCTCTGGAGCATAAGTTCAATCATTGCGGTGTACAGGCTTAGTTTCTGCCACACGTGGGATCCTCCCATATCAGGGATCCAACTCATTTTTCTCCTGTACTGGCAGGCAGATTCTTTACCACTGAGCCACCGGGGAAACCTGATACCCTTATTATCAATAACACCATTTCATTTGTTCTTTTCAAGAAATCTATACACTGGTTATTTCATTACTACAAAAATCCATTGAACTCTTTCACAAATGTGACTGATATGATCCCATCTCTTACTTTCCAGTTAGTGACTCGAGATCCCATCCCCTTATTATCAGGCATCTCACTTTTCATGCCTATGTCTTCCGCATGAATTATCAAGCGTCATGCAGTTGATGTAGTTGAAAGGAAGGGGTCAACCCAACTTTAATATCCAAGCTGGGAGAATGCAGTCTTCAGTCAAGGCTGCTTTTCTTCTCACTGCCACGTGGTGTCACTCTTGAGAGCTGGTGCCACTCTGGTGGTGCTGATCTCAGGACACTGTTGATCTCTCTGATCGAAGATCTCCTTCTCTTAGATTGAGTTAGCACAGAGGACTCCCCTGTTGAGCTCCCAAGTTTGCAGCACTCAGTGCTCACTTTCAGTCCTATCCAGTCACTCACAGGTTACCATCTAGCTCAAGAAACCTGCTGAGTCCAACAATGCATCCACCCAGAACACTTCCCTCCCCTTCCTTCAATGTAGGTTTCTACCAAGGGCTTTCAGGTGCCCAGAAGAGTTTTAAAACACACCCTATGCCTCATATAGTCTTGAAAGGTCACTTTGTCTCCAAGGTTAAGGTTGTTTGGACTTGCATCATACTACAAATATGAGGAAGGGTTTTTCACAGACACAAGAAGAGACCTCTGGCCCTCTGAACAAAGTGTCAAAATCGACTTGGCTGCTTTCCACTTTAGGATCCCAGATCTCATTTCTATTTCTCAAGGAATCTCTCTTTCTCAGACCAGCCAGTTTTTCTATTTCAAAGCCTAGAAAACTACACCCCTTTCCGTTCTACATAGAGTTGTTTTCTGTCATTGCTGCACACCAAAGATCCCATTACAAATCCATGTTGTAGACAAAACTTACCCTAGCCTGTCCTTCTGAACACAGCTGCCTTCAGTGACTCAGGATGTCCTTCTCCTCCAGGAAATCCAAGATGTCTTCCTTGCGTGTGTGCGTGCTCAGTCCCGTCAGTCATTTTCAGTCATGCCTAGACTCTTGGAGATCCCATGGACTAGAGCTCGCCAGCCTCCTCTGTCCATGGGATTTTCCCAGCAAGAATACTGGAGTGGGTTGCCATGCCCTCCTCTAGGGAATCCTCTCAACCTGGGGATCAAATTGGCATCTCCTACCTCTCTTGCATTGCAGGCAGATCCTTTACTGCCGAGCCACCAGGGAAGCCCAAGATATCTCTTCTTTGCACCTTCCTTTAGAAGGTGAGGAAAAAGAAAAATAATATTCTTTAGTGGGGTCATGTGCTGTGAAGACACTGATGATATCTGATGTGGCAACCTGTCTGACGCCAATCTGGCCATTCACACTATTAGGTTTGAGAAATTAGAAGTGGATGGAGCTACGTGTCTCCTCCCTCACAACCTCTCTACTGAGGCAAAGGAAGTCTTAAGCTGCATCTTGCCCCTTACAGAAATATTTACCAGCCAGCAGACACAAAAAGTGTCCTACAGTCTCATCTGTAGGCGTGGTGAAGCCCCAGCTCTTGTCCTTTCAGGAACTCTGACAAATCATGTATGTATTGTCTTCTGTGGCTGCTTTTGCCCTTTAACAACTAAGTTACTAGTTGTGACAAAACTGTACAATTGCAAAAGTCCTAAAATACTTATTATCTAGATTTTATTTTAAAAGCATGTTGAGGGCTTCCCCAGAGGTCCAGTGGTTCAGACTACATGCTCCCAATTGCAGGGGGGGCACAGGTTTGATCTCTGGTTGAGAAATTAAGATCCCATATGTCGAACAGTGTGGGCAAATAAACAAATTAATTAAGAATAAAAAGTATGCTGACCCCTGGTCTAGAGCAGGTTTTTTTTTTAATTTCTATGTTTGTTTGATTTTAATTCTCAATCCATAATGGACTAATTCTTTTAATACAATAAAAATGAATTACTATTAATATAAAATAAATCAAAAAGACAAAAATATAAGGCCTGACTCATTTTACATATTAGATTCAACAGACATAAAGTTACTCTGCTGCTGCTGCTGCTAAGTCGCTTCAGTCATGTCCGACTCTGTGCGACCCCATAGATGGCAGCCCACTAGGCTCTTCTGTCCCTGGGATTCTCCAGGCAATAACCCTGGAGTGGGTTGCCATTAAGTTACTCTATCAGATTGCTAAAAATGTTTAAGTGCTTTCTCTCAGTTTTCTTTCTGAGTGTGGCCTGGTACCTATTTGCCTATATACAGCTCTCAGGTTAGAGAGGTTTCCCAGGTGGTGCTAGTGGTAAAGAACTTGCCTGCCAATGCAGGAGATATAATGAGACATGGGTTCAGTCCCTGGGCCAGGAAGATCCCCTAGAGGAAGGTGTGGCAACCCACTCTAGTATTCTTGCGTGGAGAATCCCATAAGCTACTGTCCTCAGAGTTGCAAAGAGTCAGACATGACTGAAAGGAGCACGGCCTACTCCCCGTATTTTTCAATGCAGTTCTCCTATCCTGGTTTTCGACAACATGTTCATCAGAAGACAAGGAAACCTAGGAATTATAAATGTTTCCTGAGTAGAAGATGCCATCAGTCTTTGATAAGATATTTCTTTTTAGAACTCCAGCTGATGTTTTATTTACTGCCCTCTTATCACAGCTGCTAGTCTCCATCTGCCTTCTTATTTCAGAAATGTATGCAGTGGCTGCTGCTCTTTGCATTAAGTGGCGCTTAACAACTTACTCCTGAGCTTTCTACTTTAAATATAGTATCTGTGCTCACACTGCTGAAAAGACAGAACCCCCAGATCTCACTGCGTACCGGGAGAACTCACGACATTCTGTTGCCCAATTGACGGGCTGAGCAAATGCTAGACTCCACAGAAGAAAAAGATACAAGCACGTGCTTTCCAGGCTCCCCCTAGAAAAATTACCTGCAGTCTGGGAAACTAAAAAGCTTCCAACTTGCCTTTATTAGCTGGTGTCCTGTTGCTAAGCAACGAGCTCTCAATAGCTCTTGGCCCGTTTCCACAGCCAGGCTGTTAGGAGTCAGGCTTGTCTTGAAGTCCCAAAGAGCCCTCAACTCTGACCTCTGTCTTCTCTACCTTCTATGTAGTTGCTTCATGGAGACTGCCTGATTCTGGGATCCTGGCAGGTGCCCTAACCTGCTGCCCAGTCGAGTTCTGTCTCTTAGGAATCACAGGTGGGAGAAAACTTAACCTGGCCTCTGCCTCTGTTTGCAGCCTGGAAACCCTGCAGGCCACCATGCTGCACTGTGTGCTGACCACGTGCTCTCCTACAGAGCTCTTGGAAACTCGAAGGAGGTGCGCATGAAACAGACTGAGTCTATATAGGACAGGGGATAGAAAGCAGGCTGGGTCAGAGAGTGGTACCCCCTGCCCACACACAGCTGCTTTCTACTTTATGCCCCTCAAGGCCATGAATAGAGCTGTCCGTCATCTTAGCTTCTGAAGCCCAAAGACTGGGTATTTTTGTGTTATCTGTACAGCACACACCACTAGGTAGGCACATACATAAAAGTTAAATATTAATAAATATGCCTTTCTAAGACATAAAAGAGCAGAAGGAGCTCAGCTGCCAAGGAAAGCTGCCATAATTATAGTCAGTGAATCTCAATCACGTGTTCCATTTATCACCAGACATAGAGCCAAGGAAAACGGTCCAGGACCTCCCCCAAGCACATCACAGGTTTGAGCATAAACTGGTTCAAATGAGAAATCCAGGAGAGAGAAGGAATTGAAATCCCATAGTTTTCCTGCTGAAGGTGAAGGTGGGAACAAGACAAAAGAAACTGCCTACAGCAAAATGCACCCATTCACCGTGGGCTCACAGTGTGCCACCCCATTTATTAGTATTTTTAACCCTGACAATAGAGAGCTTGGTAAGTAAACTCTGTCCGGCTTTAAAAGCAAGGACTTGGTGACTCACTGAAGGGTCTTGGCCAACTGGGAGTTTTTAAACGGCAAAGGCAGAGTATGAACCCTGGTTTGTTTGGGTTCAATGTTCTTCCTCCTAATTGCCACACCTCTATCAACACCTCCTTCGTGAATCCTAGTGCCCAGGAAATTGTCAGGTCCTAAAAATTACGTGTGAGTTAGTTGCTCCGTCATGTCCAACTCTTTGTGATCCCATGGACTGTAGCTCCCCAGGCTTCTCTGTCCATGGGATTTCCCAGGCGAGAATACTGGAATGAGTTGCCCTTTCCTTCTCCAGGGGATCTTTCCAACTCAGGGATTGAACCTGGGTCTTCTTCACTGCAGGCAGATTCTTTACCTTCTGAGCCACCAAGGAAGTACCATATAGCTGAAGCTAAAATGTATGTATATATAATACCAACCTCTTGACCATTAATATTTGAGCCCAGGACAAGAA
This sequence comes from Neotragus moschatus, assembly GCA_006410615.1. Classification (NCBI taxonomy): domain Eukaryota; kingdom Metazoa; phylum Chordata; class Mammalia; order Artiodactyla; family Bovidae; genus Neotragus; species Neotragus moschatus. Next base: position 281,191 of record SJYA01000572.1, on the reverse strand, counting down.
CAAACGCAGTGGCCCAGGAATCCTCAGTTGGGTTTTCAATCACAAGTGTAAAAAGGAGATGAGGGGAGGGGAGGGAGGGCCAGGGAGAGAGGTGTAAATGCATCACAGGAATCTGAAACTTGCTCAGAAGCTTTTTGTTCTGTTTCTCAGGGTTTCATCTGGTGTTTAAAGTGTTAAATAAACTGAACCGATATCTTCTGACAATAGATTCAGTACATGGTGTTTTCCAGTCATGCCTTCCTTGAACATCAAAGGGTAAACACTTTGAGCTAAATTATTCAGTGAGGATTTAGCATTCATCTATTGCCACTGAATACTAACAAGAGAATGAGAACACGGCTTATCATTTTCTATTACAATAGAGAAGAAAGCTATTGGCGAAGCTGCTGAGAAACGCCTTTTCTAGGTCACTAACCTTGAAATATTTTAAACTATCAAGTAATAAGAAAATATTTATGAGATATCAATTATGTACCATCACCAGTAGCGAATGTGTGTGTGTGTGTATATGTGTGTGTGTGTGTGTGTGTGTGTGTGGCAGGGGGTGTATTTGGGGACTGAGAGCATGGAAATCCAAACATGAGAAAGACCTATTCCAAAAAAAGAATACTGAGCTAAAGAAATGGCACATGTGCTTAAAAAAACAAACAAACCTTCAAGGAATAAAAAAATCCATATTTTTTTTAGGAATGACAGGATATTGATTATTCCTTGTCCCCCCTCTTCCTCTCCCTTTATATTGCTTCTTTCTGTCAACTTTAAATTTTTTGAAGTCACTTCATGAAAAAGAAACTTTTCCTCAACCTTGTGTTACTAATCTGCTGCCACCTTATGCCTGTTTTATCCTTTACAATTAAACCTCTCAAACCAGTGTCTGCCTTAGTATCCCCAACCATCCAATCCAATCACATCCCTCCGCTGTATCCTCTAAGACTGCCATTTACCCTAGGTCATCACAGCCTGAGGGCACTTTTCACTATTCATATCTCTCAACATCTTAGCACCTTTGCAGCTTTTATTAAAATGTTCCACTTCTTTGTTGAAACACTATTTGTTCTCCTCCGATCCCCACTCCCAGTTCTTTATCATCTCCTCAGCCTCTTTTGCTGGGTTCTTCCCTAACCAGTTTTTAAATAGTAGCATTCTTAAGAGACTTTCCCCTTTCAGTGTATACTTTCCACCTCTTGGCCATTGACATGGGTTTAATTATTCTCTACCGAATCAGCTTCTAACTCCATGTGAATTACTCCCAAATCCGTAACTGAAATCAATACCTTTTCCTGAATTCAAGATACAAATATATTTCCCTAATCAGCACCTGTCTCCCAGGTACCTCAACTCAACATAGTCCAAGATGAGTTCATACTCTTTCTTCCTGATTTTCTCTACAAAGGAAAATGGAAACGCAACATATGGAAACTATGGATGCAGTGAAAGTAGTGCTCAGAGGGAAAGTAGTAGCTGAAAACTAAAAGAGAAGAAAGATCTCAAATCGTTCACATACATCTGTTGCAATCTCAGTTTCTGAGACAGCTTAGAAAAAGCCAGTTGGCATACAGGATGGGGCTCACGCATGGCCTCAATCCTGCCTCAGAAAATTGAATGAGGAAGGGCATTGCCACTTTGCAGAAGAGTCTCACTCCTTGGCCTTCACTTGGCTGGAGAGTATCCAGCAATGCCTGGTCCAGCCAGATGGGATGCCGTTCTTTTATGATCTTTAACTTCAAGACACAAGTCAGCCCATGCCTCTTATGAGGTGATAAGTATAATGTGATTGTAGTGATCCTTTCAAACAGTTGTAATCTACGTGAATCTTGCTCAGTTATCGAGTGTGCTCAAATGCAAATAGTTAACACATTAAAACAGATTAATTTGTAACACACTTTCTTTGTTACCATTAAGTAAGTAATTAAGTGAAGTTGCTCAGTCATGTCCGAGTCTTTGCGACCCCATGAACTGCAGCCTACAAGGCTCCTCCATCCATGGGATTCTCCAGGCAAGAATACTGGAGTGAGTTGCCATTTCCTTCTCCAGGGGATCTTCCCGACTCAGAGATCGAACACAGGTCTCCCCATTGCAGGCAGACACTTTAATCTCTGAGCCACCAGGGAAGCCCTTTGTTACCATTAGCTGACCTAATTTTAAACTCATCATTTTAAACTTAAAATGATGAAATTCAAAAAGTAATTTGTGTTTTTGAAGCTTTAAATTAGTAATATGTAGTGCCACAACATATGTGCTTTTCCAGGTTGCATGAGCATGGGAATAAAATGGGGCATATATATACACACATATACGGGTTTATAGACCAGTGTTGCTGCTGCTAAGTCGCTTCAGTCATGTCTGACTCTGTGCAACCCCATAGACGGCAGCCCATCAGGCTCCCTCGTCCCTGGGATTCTCCAGGCAAGAACACTGGAGTGGGTTGCCATTGCCTTCTCCAATGCATGAAAGTGAAAAGTGAAAGTGAAGTCACTCAGTCGTATCCAACTCTTAGTGACCCCATGGACTGCAGCCTACCAGGCTCCTCTGTCCATGGGATTTTCCAGGCCAGAGTACTGGAGTAGGGTGCCATTGCCTTCCCCGATAGACCAGTGTGGTGATCTGCAAATTTTAATATGCTGAAGACTCATTCACCATACTTGTTTGTATTGCAAATGTTGATATCTTTTTAAGTTTTATTGGGGTATAACTGACCTACAAAACCCCACACACATTTAATATATGCAATGTGCTAAGTTTGGAATGGGTAAACACCTGTGAAACCATCATTGCAACTGATTAACAGACATATCCATTACTTTCAAAAGTGTGCTTGTGCTTCTCTGGTTTTTGTTTTGCAATAAAACGGTTGAACATGAGATCCCCTCTTTTGAGAAGTTTTAAGTGCACAACGCAAGCCTGTCAACTAAAGGCACAATGTTAGTACAGCAGCACCACGTGTCCATTGACAGACAAATGGATAAAGAAAATGTGGTTCATACATATAGTGGCGTATTATTCAACCTTTACAAAGAAGGAAATCCTGCCTTTCGTCAAAAATGATGATATTCTTGCCACCATTTTCAAAGATTATGATTCAGTAAATCTGAGCAAAGTACATTTTAACAAATATCTCAAACCATTCACAGCCAGTATTCCAGGAACTACAAGCATGAAATACTAAGTTAATGGAAATTTTAGAAGGACTAATCATTATTACAGACAAGGAAATGGAGGTCTTTACAATTTTTTTACATTAGTTATCTTAAATTCACTGTTATTTTCATCATAAATGGAAACATTTCAAAAATTAACTTCTTGTCTCTTGAATCTTTCTGCTGGTAAGTCAGAGAACAATGAAACAAATGGCCAACAAATGAAATTAACAGACCATAAACAAACAAACAAATGACTAAGTTTCTAATATCCTAGATTAAGCTTTATTCTACTCGTTTAGATTTCTTACACTAAAAGCTGATGTATGAAATTATATGCAAGCATTATTTCAACTTAGAAATTTATTTAGACTTAGTAGCATTATGTTGGAGAAGGCAATGGCACCCCACTCCAGTACTCTTGCCTGGAAAATCCCATGGATGGAGGAGCCTGGTGGGCTGCAGTCCATGGGGTCGCTAGGAGTCAGACACGACTGAACGACTTCACTTTCACTTTTCACTTTCACGCATTGGAGAAGGAAATGGCAACCCACTCCAGTGTTCTTGCCTGGAGAATCCCAGGGATGGGGGAGCCTGGTGGTCTGCCGTCTATGGGGTCGCACAGAGTCAGACACGACTGAAGCGACTTAGCAGCAGCAGCAGCAGCAGCATTATGTATAAATTAGTAGTAATTAATGTGGCAAAGTCCTTAAAAATGGTCCTTTTTTAGTCAAAATGTTTCCTCTGTAATTTTGTCATTACATTAATTAATTTCCTTTCTTCTTACCTTTTTCTTTATGAATAATGTACAATTAAACGTGAGCTCCAGTTCAAATCCCAGATTCTGAATATAGTCTAAAATATTCTTTCTAACTCAGTATTAACAATCATTCTCATATGGTTACTAAACACATTTATGTACATTGTCTTTTCACCCATTCAATAATTCTATGAGGGAAGTAGAATAATTATTATGATTCACATTTTTTAAAAGATAATTGATATTCAGAAAGTTTAAAATATGTTTTCATGGTCATACAGACAGCAAATGGAATTGATGGAAGTGGAAACTAGGCCTCCTGGCTTTAAATCCTGTTCTCTCTTAAATATACCACGTTAACTTTCTAATTAAAAAAAATTAGCATATATCTCATCAGAGTACAATCAAGTTCAAGTTCAAAATATGCTGTGCTATGTGCTCAGTCACGTCCAACTCTGTGACCTCAGGGACTGTAGCCCACAGGCTCCTCTGTCCATGAAATTTTTCAGGCAAGAATCCTGGAGTGAGTTGCTATTTCCTTCTCCAGGGGATCTTCCCTACCCAGGGACTGAACCCACATCTCTTGTATCTCCTGTGTTATCAGGTGAACTCTTTACCACTTGCGCCATCAGGGAAGCCCAAGTTCAAAATGACAGGGAATATTATACTAATTAGTAACAGAGAGAAGCATGTAGCAAGCTAAGCGGGAAAAAATTAAAAATCAGTTGTAGTCTAGTCAGCATCCTCACATCCGTTCTTAAATTTTATAGCCAAGCAAAAGCTTGTTACGTGGGAAGGGGACCAAAAAAGGATGAGGTCTTTCTTAGATGGGCAAAGAAACAACACAGCAGCTTGGCTAAAACTAACTACTAATAATGAGGTTTTCTGGTAGCAGGGATTAGTACCCCATGTGAAAAGCGATTTTCTTCCCAAGTATCATTTCACAGCATAATTGGTGATTCTCAAGTTTTATGTATTTTAAGAAAGTTACAAACTATTGTAGTTTCTCATAATTTTTCTTTCTGCTCATTTTCTTTGTGGCTATCCTCAAATCCAAAAGATTTTAAAGGAAAATACAACAAACAAAAATATATTAAAAGATTTTTAATATAACGGTTATACATTAAGTACAATATTTTAAATCCTTACATTTTTAAAAATCAGATGAAGGGGTAATGCCTGAATCAGTTTTCCCTACCACTGGGAGCTGCAGGGGAGAGACTCTTAGTGAGAAAAGACTCTTAGGTGCACATGGCCAAGTACAAGTGTAGGGGCCTGAGAACTTCACCCTGGCAGGAATCTGTGTTCCCAGACAGCACTTTCTATTGATCATAATAAGCACTACTGCATCTGTGCCTCCAGGACCTACAAAAGCTGAAGGAAAACAAAAAGCTCAGTTCTGCACATTTCACATTGACTTTTTTGAACAAAGTAAAGCCTGTTTTTCTGCACACCTACTTTATTTCTTGTAAAGATTTCAAAAATGCAGAGACGTCAGAATTTCATTTCTTTTTCTGAAATTCCAGCACGATGATTTAAATGAGTTACTTGTAGAAGATGACTATGTGTTCTTCAGTTTAAATCCTTAGTATCTGGAACATAGTACACAGTGAATGTTTGTTGAGTATATGTTATCTATAAGGAGAAAAGCTAGGTTGTGCTTATCCAGAAATAGAGCTGTCTTCTCAGTGTAAATTGGCTAGGGTTTTAGACTGTAGTAGGTTTCTGGAGGCATCATTTAAAAATATTGTAATGCATTTCCATATTTTCATAACTGACTTTCAAAGCATTTTAGTTAATCATACAGAATGTCATGGACTAACAGTCCAAAAATTAGAAAATCATTTCTTATTACATTAGAAGATGAAAGTCAAAAGGAATCAGAAAGAATAAAGAAAATTAATGTGAAGGAATGGAGGGAGAGAGATAAGAGATAGAAGGAGACAAGTGAAAATAATATTGAGTGTACGTATGATTGAATCACTTTGCTATACACCTGAAACTAACACAAAATTGTTAATAAACTCTACTCCAATATAAAAAAGTATTTTAAAAGTTTAAAATCATAAATTACAAATAAAACACACATAAATAAATAAGAACTCATGAAACACTAAGCAGCAATTGAAATAATAATATGACTTTAAAAATAAAACCAATTTTCAAAAAGTGAATTTATCTACAGTGTAAGCTGTGCTGTGCTTGGTTGCTCACTCATGTCTGACTCTTTGTGAACCCATGAACTGTAGCCCACCAGGTTCCTCTGTCCATGGGGATTCTCCAGACAAGAATACTAGAGTGGGTCGCCATGCCCTCCTCCAAGAGATCTTCCCAACCCAGGGATCAAACCCAGGTCTCCCATATTGCAGGCAGATTCTTTACCATCTGAGCCATCAGGGAAGCCCAAGAATACTGGAGTGGGTAGCCTATCTCTTCTCTAGGGGAACTTCCCGACCCAAGAATTGAACCGGGGTTTCCTGCATTGCAGGCGGATTCTTTACCAGGTGAGCCACCAGGGATGGCCCCTACAGTATATAGGTTGCTGGAATTATTGATGAACTTTAATTCATTTATTATTTTTTAGGTAGTTTTTGACCAGTAATTTTAACCATCAAAATAGCTTTTAAAAAAAATTTAACTTCGTTTATTTTTAAAGCATCACTATCACGTCTATGCCAATTACACTCAAGTTACTGATGCCTGACCACTCTCCTGAATACCAAACCCAGTTTTTCTACTCTCAAATATCTTCACCAAGAAATCCTATGATTTTTAACCTTAACATGGTTGACATGGATACACCAAATCTCCTTTGTTCCTTTCTTAGTAACAACTTTATTATTATTTCAGGATATGCGTGTGTGCTAAGTTGCTTCAGTCACGTGTGACTCTTTGCGACTCTATGGACTGCAAGCCGTCAGGCTCCTCCGTCCATGGGATTCTCCAGGCAAGAATAATGCAGTGGGTTGCCGTTTTCTCCTCAAGGGGATCTTCCAAATCCACGGCTCAAATGCTCATTTCTTATGTCTCCTGCACTGGTAGGAGGGTTCTTTACCTCTAATGCCACCTGAGAATCAGGGTGATCTTTTATCTTCACATTCAATTCCTTATGAAAACCTACTACATCTGCCTCTACAAAGTTTGCCTACCTGCCCCACCTCTCCATCCCCACTTGCTTGTCGTGAGTGTAACATTCCTGCCCTCATTCTTTCACATCTGGATTTGGCCAGTCTTGAGATGTGTCCCAACCTTTGGAGGCTTATCACATTCCTACCCCATGATTCAAGGTCAAATGTTCAGTGTTTACTTTCTGTGTATGTTACGCATATTCACGTGTCAATGTCTTTACTTTCATCTTTTCCTCTGCCTGAAATGTTCTTCCTGAACCAAAATTCTACTAATATCTGGTTTTTATGTATTCTAACAATACAGCCTATTATATAACTTGTCTGTTTTCCTGAACATTTTAATCTATTTTTGTTTTACATCATTTTTCCCACTCTGCTTTGTACTAAAGTTAACTTGTTAATATACCTGTGTCTGCCAACTAATTCTAAATGGTTTAGGGAATTGAAGGTGTTTTTTTTTAATGTTTAAATCTCCCAAAGAATTTTGGAGTGTACCTGATTCATAGCAGGTATTACAAAAACATTGATTGACTACACTTTTAACATCAACTAATTTAAAACTCAAGGCAATAGGAAATATAGTTTCAAATTGAAAAGTATATTGTATTTGGCAAAAGTGAAACATTTCAATAATGATTATAAAAATATAATCATTTGCACTGACATTTATGCTGTGAAATTAAAAGCTACTTATATCCAATAATCATAATAGCTGATATTTATAGAATACTTACTATGTGCCGTGCATGTACAGTAAATTATTTGATCTTTAAAACTACCACATTTAACAGAAAGAGAAACTAAGATGTGGAGAAATTAATAATTTTCTTAATGTCCTAAAGATAGCAGCAATGCAAAGGTCTAAGTGAAAGAAGGAATAACGTACAGATGTAGAAAACTCGTATCATATTTTATTGATTTTTTTCCCACTGAAATTTAAAGTGATGTTACTGTGATAAGAAACCTACCATTGGTTTCTATTATTAATTTGTTCAATGGATCCTTACTCTTTTAAAAATAAAAACTTCTAAATCACATGCTGCATTAAATGTGTATTTAAAAAAAAACTGCACAGCCTATTATAAAGTAAGTTTGAAAATTTTATAAAAATAGTAATAATATAGTTGCTTAAGGAAATGTTTGATTCTGAATATAATTTTCTACTTTTGGATGAATTTCCTAGAGGTCAAAATATATTTTGGGGGCATTTAATATTTGCATTTCTACCACTGCTCTTTCAGAGTCAAGTGCTTTTGCTGGGATGATCCCAACCACTAAAGTAAAATGAGAATAATGTTAAATGATTCCTTATCTCATAAATGGAATGTTCACCACTAGCCCATATATAATTCTATGTAAGTTCTGTGTTTGACTCAAGGCAAACATCTGTTTGAGAACATTAGCCACAGCATTTTTTCAAAGGCAGCCCAGGGAGCTTAACTCTTCCATCAGGCAATAATGGAAGCATGAACTGTGCCCCAGCTTTTTCAGTCAAGGAAACTAGAATGAAGAAATAATGACTTAATTCAGTTCTGAAGTACAGTAGTTTCAGCATAATTTAATATTGAAGCCTGGGAGAGAAGTGAAAAGAAAAACTGCATACACTTGCATGAGACTGTGATCTCTGCCATAACGACTCCCATCAAGTGTGAGCCTCAGGCAGCCTTTCATCTTCCAAGGATAGGACTCAGTTAAACAGACAACAGGACAGAATCACAGCATCACTATGTCCATATTCTTTTATTCTCAGCCCCCTCACCCTTTTTTTTTCCCTAACAAATTCCACTCTTTTTTTCATTGCTCATGATCCCACCAACATAGTCCCTTCTTTGAATGGAGAATTTTTTTCTAAAATAGAAATAGCCCAAATCTATTAAAATGTAACAATCAGAAGTTTCTATACAGGCTTCACTTTAATTTTTTATTGCACATCTTAATAATAGAATAATGGATCCATAAATATAGCTCTTTTTTTTTTGGTGCATAGAACAGCCTCTTTGGGTAAAAGGAATCTAGGACATCTAGGAATCGGCCCACCACAATACTCCTTGTATTCGTACNGGAGAATTTTTTTCTAAAATAGAAATAGCCCAAATCTATTAAAATGTAACAATCAGAAGTTTCTATACAGGCTTCACTTTAATTTTTTATTGCACATCTTAATAATAGAATAATGGATCCATAAATATAGCTTTTTTTTTTTTGGTGCATAGAACAGCCTCTTTGGGTAAAAGGAATCTAGGACATCTAGGAATCGGCCCACCACAATACTCCTTGTATTCGTACTATGTTTTATTTTTCATTTTTTAAAAAGGTTTATTTATTTATAGCTGTGCTGGGTCTTTGTTGCTGCACACAGGCCTTCTTCAATTGCAGCGAGTGAGGGCTACTCTCTAGCTGTGGTGCTTGGGCTTCTCATTGAGGTGGCGTCTCTTGATGTGGACCACAGGCTCTAGGGCACAGGCTCGACAGTTGTGGCGCGTGGGCTTCGTTGCCCCGCAGCACCTGGGATCTTCCCCAACCAAGGCTTGAACCTGTGTCCCCTGCCTGGGCAAGGCAGCTTCTTTGCCACTGAGCCACCAGGGAAGCCCCTGTACAGTGTTTTATAATTGATCACTTTCTTTCACACACATTTAGCTTTAGCTTCCTAACAACTCTATGAATAAAAAGAGAACAATTACCATCACTTTATTTTAAAGAGATG
>SJYA01000572.1:251351-267503 GCA_006410615.1 Neotragus moschatus | reverse complement strand
GAGATCCAACCAGTCCATTCTGAAGGAGATTGGCCCTGGGATTTCTTTGGAAGGAATGATGCTAAAGCTGAAGCTCCAGTACTTTGGCCACCTCATGCGAAGAGCTGACTCATTGGAAAAGACTTCGATGCTGGGAGGGGTTGGGGAAAGGAGGAGAGGGGGACGACCGAGGATGAGATGGCTGGATGGCATCACTGACTCAATGGGCGTGAGTCTGAGTGAACTCTGGGAGATGGTGATGGACAGGGAGGCCTGGTGTGCTGCGATTCATGGGGTTGCAAAGAGTCGGACACAACTGAGCCACTGAACTGAACTGAACTGAACCTTCTCATCCTCTGTCCCCTCCTCCTTCTGCCTTCAATGTTTCCCAGCATCTGGGTCTTTACCAATAAGTCAGCTCTTTGTATCAGGTGGCCAAGTATTGAATCTTCAGCTTAAGCTTCAGTCCTTCCAATGAATATTCAGGGTTCATTTCCTTTAGGACTGACTGGTTTGATCTCCTTGCAGTCCAAGGGACTCTCAGGAATCTTGTCCAGCATGACTGTTCCAAAGCTTCAGTTCTTTGGTGCTCAGCCTTTTTTACATCCAACTCTCACATAGGTACATGACCACTGGAAAAACCCACCAACTTTATGGACATGAGTTTCAGCAAGTTCTGGGAGCTGGTAATGGACACAGAAGCCTGGTGTGTTGCAGTCCATGGGGTCACAAAGAGTTGGACATGACTGAGCAACTGAACTGAATTGAACTGGAGAAACCATAGCTTTTACTGTACAAACTTTTGTCGGCAAAGTGATATCTCTCCTTTTTAATATGCAGTCTGGGTTTGCCATAGATTTTCTTCCAAGAAGGAAGTGTCCTTTAATTTCATGGCTGCAGCCACCTTTTGCAGTGATTTTGGAACCCAAGAAAATAAAGTCTGCCACTGTTTCCATTTTTGCCCCTTCTATTTGCCATGAAGTGATGGGACCAGATGCCATGATCTTAGTTTTTGAATGTTGAGTTTCAAGCCAGCTTTTTCACTCTCCTCTTTCACCTTCATCAAGAGGCTTTTTAGTTCCTCTTCACTTTCTGCCATAAGGGTGGTGTCATCTGCATATCTGAGGTTATTGATATTTCTCCCGGCAATCTTGATTCCAGCTTGTGCTTCCTCCAGCCCAGCATTTTGCATGATGAAATGGCAACCCACCCCAGTATTCTTGCCTGGAAAATCCCATGGATGGAGGAACCTGGTAGGCTACAGTCCATAGGGTGGCAAAAAGTCAGACATCACTAAGCGACTTCGCTTTCTTTTCTTACTCTGAATATAAGTTAAATAAGCAAGGTGATAATACACAATTTTGATTTACTCCTTCCCCGATTTTGAAGCTGTCCATTGTTTTATGTCTGGTTGTAACTGTTGCTTCTTGATCTGCATACTGTATAGTGTGTGGGTACATATAATTTTATATATATGTAGACAAACATTAATATGTATATTATACATAATACATGTGACAGAATTATTTAAACTTTCTAATGCTTCTACATATTCTAAAGGGTGTGGAATCCAAGAACAAATTTTTGTCATACGTCATATTTGGTAATGAGTATGAAAGTAAAATTTATAGAAGCCAAAATTTCACTTCACTTCACATGCCAAGAGGAGAACTTCCAGGGAGGCTTAAAACAGGAAAAAGATGGAGCTGATATGGCTAGAGAAATGAACAGAAGATGGTAGAAGTGGTTGATATTGGGATAGAATTCTGGGGGACAAGAGATTTTTCAGAAACACCCCCTAAAGTTCTCATGCTCTCACTCAAGCTGCTTATCNAAATTTATAGAAGCCAAAATTTCACTTCACTTCACATACCAAGAGGAGAACTTCAAGGGAGACTTAAAACAGGAAAAAGATGGAGCTGATATGGCTAGAGAAATGAACAGAAGATGGTAGAAGTGGTTGATATTGGGATAGAATTCTGGGGGACAAGAGATTTTTCAGAAGCACCCCCTAAAGTTCTCATACTCTCACTCAAGCTGCTTATCAAAATATCTCCTCTAACATACAGAGAATTTCCATGAATTCTGACAAATAAAACTTTAAGAAAGATATTTAAGAAAAACTAATACAGATATAAGTGCACTTTCATTAGAAGGGAAATGGGCATATAAATTTGTGATTGTTAATTTTATATGTCTATTTGTCTGGATTAAAAGATGCCTAGATGGTTAGTAAACATTACTTCTGGCAGCATCCATGAGAATGTTTCCCAAAAAAGACTAGAATTTAAACTGGTAAGCCGAGTAAAGATCACTCTCACCAGTGCAGGTAGGTATCACCCTATCTGTTGTGGGCCTGAATAGAACAGAAAGGTATAGGGAGAGTGAATTTGCTCTCTTCTTGAGCTGGACATCCATTTTCTCCTTCCCTTGGACATTCGTGCTCATGGACTTAGACTAGGTTATACTACTGGCTTTCCTGTTTCTCCAGCTTTAGATAGCAGACTGTGGGACTTCGCATCTTCTGTCATAGCATTGGCCATTTCCTGCAATAAATCTCTCTCTCTCTTTCTCCCCATACACACACATATCTATATATTTCATATCTGTATCTCTATAGGTTCATGTTGGTTTCCTAGAGAACTCCGACTAATACAGATGTATCTATATCTCTGTAGGCTCATACTGGTTCTCTGGAGAACCCTAATACAGATATGCTATCGTTTATTGATATTATAATAGCAATAATTCATTGAGCATTTACTATTTCCAGACACTCTTCTAGAAAATAAACGTTTCTTTGAACTCAGTAATTCAAGCTTTATTTTACAGATGGGTAACTGAGGCTTAAAAAGGTTAAATAACACACCCAATATTACACAGATACATGCAGGAACTCAGCCTGAACCCAGGCCTGATTTCAGCACTAGTGTTCTTACTACATTGCTAAACTGCTTTGTGGGTGGTCTCATCTCCTATATTTGAATATGACTCTATTCACTTGAATTATATAAACTTCTAGCAAAATACAAGTTATTAACCATTTGGACTGTAAGTTTCCTTAGTAGGGGATGAAAGGAAATCTAACTTCATAGACATTTATCAAAGTGCTGAGCTTTTTTTTAAGAATTTAAGGCATAATTTATTTAGTGCCTATTCTTTAGAGCCTCTGTTCAAATTACTATCCCCCCGCCCAACCCACTTAAAAGCATATTTAGTCTTTAGCTATGTACATGGAGGAATATACAGGTACATCTAAACCGAGTGCATTTAAGGATTTGATCCTTTCTGCTTGAAATAATAACAAAATAACCTTTTGAAATTTGACTTCAGAAGTATGTTAGGTAAAGCTAAGTGAATCACAGTATTTGTGAATGTCAAAATTAATTCCATTAAGGGGTTCTATTTCTCAAATCACAAAACCAAGCTCTAATGTGAATATGACGGTAAAATAACAGATTCTATATCCACAGTTGACTCATCCTGCCATATCAAGTTGATTACAGAGAAGGAAATCTGTCTGGCATTTATTATAACTGTCAATCACTGAGATTATTGCTAGCTTTCCAGTATTAGACCAACTCGACTTCCTTCTATTTCAATGGTTCTCTAACTTGAATGCTAAAAGATTAACCTGCAGGTTTCCAGGCATACCCTCCAAATATTCTGATTATAGGTCTGGCATAGAGCCTGGGAATCTTTTTAAAATAGAAAACTGAGATGATTTTGTACAGATTACCTCTGCCTCATATTAGAAAATACTGCTTAACTTTAATTATTAGAATATTCTCTCCTTATTTTGATGGATGAAAAATAAGTTATTTATAAAAAGCATTTAAATATTTACTGAGATTTGACAACATAGAGAAAGAAAGGGAAATTAATATTTATTATCTATTGTTAAGTTGTTAATTCCTTGGTAAATATTCTTCTGGAGTTTCATTAATATATGCTAAGACTATTGGTATATTCTACATTTATAGTATATTCTATGTTCTATTATTTGTATATTCTTTGAGGTTGTTTCTGGTGTTATGTGCCAGCTGTTTTTTGGTTGTTGTTTTTTCTTTCTTTTGTTCTTTCTTTCTTTCTTTGTATTGATCTCTTTCAAGTTCATTAATCCTTTTTTTCCATTTTTAAACCACTAGTGTTTATATAGAAGTTGCTAAATTCAATGTTCTATATCCATCCATAGTTTATTTGCTAATTCTATTGCTCAAATCTAAAGATTTTAGCACAAGAATTCTTTACTGACTTTTCCCTTATCTTGTTTTTATTCACTGAGAAATTCACACTAAACTAACTTATTATGATTGTGGATTTGTCCATTTCTTTTTGCATTGTTGTCCATTATTGGTTTTCTATATTTTGAGACTACTGTATTTAAATGCTCAAAAATTACAAATTGTGGTATCTTACTGAAATGAAACTTTGATCATTATTAATCGACTCTCTTTATCTCTGCTAATGTTTCTATTTTTCATCTTATTTTCTGATATTAATGTAGATAAATCAACTTTATTTTGGTTAGTATTTGAGCAGATATTTTTTCCATTTTTTTAACTTCAATGTTTCTCTACTGTCATGTTTTATATTTGTCTCTTCCAAATAACATTGTTAGCTTGAATCATATGAAATTATAATTCCCATGGTCAAAAATTATCATTGTTGACAATTTAGTAAGATTTCATCTAATACTTGTGTTTTATATAATATATGGTCAGATGACATTAATCTTTTCACAGGAGCATTCAGTTTCCTTTCATTTATGGGGTGTATATTATGTGACTTCAAGTCTACTAACTTAATTTGTGTTTTCTATTTATCACAGTTTTTTCTACTTCTCTTTTCTTACATTTTTAAAGTAAAGTTTTAATATTTAAATTTATTCTCTCTTTGGAAATTATATACGCAATTCCTGTTCTTTCAGTTTATAGTGATGGACAGGGCAGCCTGATGTGCTGCAGTCCATGTGGCTGCAGAAAATCAGACACAACTGAGTGACTGAACTGAACTTATAAATACCTTAAAATCAATCCTTTTACATATTCCTTGAACATATTCCTTACAGTAATTATCTTTTCTTCTTCTCTTCACTCATTGCTATTTTAAAACTTATTTTAGTTCTATGTTAATAATCATCAGATCATCATTACTTTTACATATAGTCAATTTGCCATTAGGATTGTTTTCTTTCCTTCTTAGACTTCTGACTTCCATCTAGGATAATTTTTCCTCACCCAAAGTAGATTTTTAGAACTTCTCTTGAAATTGTCCTTTTTTTATGCCTCTATTTTGGAGGATTTTTTTCTTTCAGTATGAAACTCAAACTCAGCAATTACCTTATGTCAGTACATTTCTTTTTATTTCATAGTCTTTGGTGTGCTTTCTTTATTGAAACCGTACTGAAGCTGATTTACCATCTTGATAATATTTTCATACTGTTAAAGTCTTATAAAACATGTTTTGTTGGCTTCATAGATGCCTCTAGTGGGAAAGTTGGCCATTATTATCTAGAACACAATTACTGAAAATAGCAATCTAGGCCTTTAACTTTTTACTCTGTCTCTAAGCCATCTATCACTTAAATTCATGTATTATTTACATACATAAAATTGCAAAATTACCTGTAATATACTTTTAAATGACTGAGTTCTACTGTGTATATATACATATATATATATATATATACACATATTTCTAATACATTTGTTAATCTGTTACTTGTTTCTTGTCTTAAGTTTTTCTTAATAGCAGTAATCACAGAGCATCTTGATTATTATAGAATATTTAAGTTCATGCTTGATTATTTCCTTAGGATAAATTTCTAGAGTCTGATTGTTACACAAAAGATTTGTACCATTTTAAAACTTTGGTTATCCACCATTCAAATCTTCTAATTTATATTCCAGATAATGTGCAAATTTCCCCACATATTTGCAGCACTGAATTTTATGAATGTCCTATATCTGTGGCAGTTTTTATAATTTAAGAGGTTTACATCTTTCACAGGAAGGGAAATATATTCTAGAGAAAATTAATAACTATTTTTTTAAAGTGTGAAAAGGATAACACCGAGTGGGGATTTCAGAGGAGTCTGTGGGCTGTAAAGGGGTTCGTGATCTACCGAGAGGTTAGAATTAAGCCATACTTGTGAAAAGTTTAAATAGTGTAAGGTTCTTTATGATTAAGCCTGTCATAGTTTTCCCTGTCACATAGGGTCAGAACCCATTCATCGCTTCTTTCTCCTTTGCTTTAGAACAAATTGTAATTTAGAAAATTCCAGGAGTTTGCTCAAATTATCTCATTGTTCTACAATATAGAATAGTATAGAATGTTACTTGAAATAATGAGAAATCAAAATAGATCAAAAAACACAAAAAGCTTGTTTGTTGGTTTAAGTAGTGTTTGTTATAAAGGAAATGAAATAATCCTTTTTCAGAGATTCTTTCTACAGGTATCCTGCAACGTGTATGCTTGTCTCCTTGAAGAAAATCCTTGACAGTAACTGCTAACATTTATAGAGTTCTGTGGTTCAGACTGTAAAGAATCTGCCCGCAATGTGGGAGACCCAGGTTCAATCCCTGGGTAGGAAAGATATCCTGGAGAAGGAAATGGTAACCCACTCCAGTGTTCTTGCCTGGAGAATACCAGGGACGGGTCAGGGGAGCCTGGTGGGCTGCCGTCTATGGGGTCGCAGAGTAGGACATGACTGAAGCGACTTAGCAGCAGCAGCAGAGTGACTAAAACACTGTATACCATAAACATCAAGTAACCTCCCCTACTTATTATAAGAGAATATATATTACATAGATGACTGTTTTCAGGACCCATTTTGCTTTAGAACAGCATAGCCCAAACATGAACATCATTTCTTGCATATTTTAAAAACATTTATGCAATGCAGCATGGAATTTGTGCAATGCTAATTAGAATCCTCTCTTTTTTAACACCTTGAAGTGCTTAGATTCCTCTTATAGCCTTAGTACAAAAGAACTCACTCTCTTTCCTGCGATCTACTTTCCTAGACCATTTCTAGCTTTTTCACTCCAAGCTTCTCCCTTGCTTTGCTCCCAGCACATTACAGTTCCCTCCACCTACTCATCCCTCTGGGAAAATGCAATTAGCCATTCTCTATGACAACTCTACTCAGGAGAATGCACCCGCACTCTTCTCTTTTTAGAGGGCAGGAGAGGGAAACAAGATATGGCAAAACCACTTTGTTCTTTCCCAGATGCAAAAGGAAGACTGTTAATTACTGCCCCTCCAACACACACACACACACAGGCATACACACACCCCACTACCACTGTTAAAATTTTATTTTTGGCCATGCTGTGCATTACTTTGCCAACAAAGGTCCATATAGTCAAAGCTATGGTTTTTCCAGTAGTCATGTACGGATGTAAGAGTTGGACCATAAAGAAGGTTGAGTGCTGAAGAACTGATGCTTTTGAACTGTGGTGTTGGAGAAGACTCTTGAGAGTCCCTTGGACTGCAAGGAGATCAAACCAGTCAACCCTAAAGAAAATCAATCCTGAATATTCATTGGTGAATAAATTGGCTGAAACTAAAGCTCCAATACTTTGGCCACCTGAAGCAAAGAGAGGACACATTAGAAAAGACCCTGATGCAGGGAAAGATTGAAGGCAGAGGAGAAGAGGACGACAGAGGATGAGATGACTGGATGGCATCACCAAATCAATGGACATGAGTTTGAGCAAGTTCTGGGAGATGGTGAACAGGAAAGCCTAGTGTGCTGCAGTCCATGGCGTCACAAAGAGTTGGAGATGGCTGAGCGACTGAACAACAACAACAACAAATGCCATGCATCATGTGGGATCTTAGTTCCCTGACCAGGGATCGAACCTGTACCCCCTGCAGTGAGAGCAGAGTCTTAACCACTGCACCGCCAGGGAAACCCCCTCACTTTTGCCCAGGCCTATATATCAAAGGAGAAACTCCTTATCAGAGATTTTTAAGACCCTGAAATTTAATGATCATGCCAGTGTGCCCTTGTTTTAAGCAAAAAGTAATGTACAAAGATATTCATTAGTCAAAATTAAATTATATGTTATTATTGACTTTACATAGGGTACTTCATATATTTCCTTCAAGTAGATCTCTTTCCTGATAAAATTATAACTTAATTCCAGATATAGAATAAATATATCTGTGACTTTAGAAACACTGGTAATAACAAAACTGAGTCGCAACTCCAAGAGATTAATCTATAAATATATGTATCATACAGTCACTCATATACTTGACCCATATAAATGGAGCTTTAAAGAATTCCCATAGTTATAGAATCATCTTCTCTTCTGGGATTTAGAAACTTCTAAACACTGAAATTTCATCACATATTTGAATGCATAAGAATACAGATGACTATGGTACAGAACCCCTGATATCACTGGTTATAACATATATTCAAAGCCCTATCACAATGACATAGTAATATTTGAGAGTTTTAAGAGGTTATTATCATCATTAGAGATCTTAGCATATCACCAAACTTATCAGGTGACTGTGAAGAAACTGTGTTTTCCCCTGTATTTGTGCAGAGATGGGATCCTTGATGAAATGCTGAATAGGGAAAACAGAAGCCTTCACTTTGGTGTTGACTCTGAATATTTTAATGAGTTAGTGGTCTTGTTAGGCATTAGGCCAAATTCTACTAAAAGAAAAACAAATATTNGAAGAAACTGTGTTTTCCCCTGTATTTGTGCAGAGATGGGATCCTTGATGAAATGCTGAATAGGGAAAACAGAAGCCTTCACTTTGGTGTTGACTCTGAATATTTTAATGAGTTAGTGGTCTTGTTAGGCATTAGGCCAAATTCTACTAAAAGAAAAACAAATATTCATTTTTACTCAGTATCATTGAAGTCTGATATTTTTCATCCCCATAAAAAAAGATGCAACTTCTTTTGAGAACTATGTTTTTTTTAATGCATTATTTCTCTTGAAGACAATTTTCAGTTAGAATTACTGATTTATAAAAGCTGTCTACTCTGCAGTGTCATTTCTTCCCTCAAACATGAAAAATGGCTCCTTCTGGCATTTTCATTAAATACTTTATTAATCTTGGCTATAGATGTATGTAGTTCTTACTGCCATTGCCATTTTACTCCCTCTATCTCACTGAGACATTACTTTGCTGACTAAGGTCTGTCTGTCTAGTCAAGGCTATGGTGTTTCCAGTAGTCATGTATGGATGCGAGAGTTGGACTGTGAAGAAGGCTGAGTGCCGAAGAATCGATGCTTTTGAACTGTGGTGTTGGAGAAGACTCTTGAGAGTCCCTTGGACTACAAGGAGATCCAACCAGTCCATTCTGAAGGAGATCGGCCCTGGGATTTCTTTGGAAGGAATGATGCTAAAGCTGAAACTCCAGTACTTCGGCCACCTCATGCGAAGAGTTGACTCATTGGAAAAGACTCTGATGCTGGGAGGGATTAGGGGCAGGAGGAGAAGGGGAAGACAGAGGATGAGATGGCTGGATGGCATCACAGACTCGATGAACGTGAGTCTGAGTGAACTCCAGGAGTTGGTGATGGACTGGGAGGCCTGGCGTGCTGCGATTCATGGGGTCACAAAGAGTAGGACACAACTGAGTGACTGAACTGAACTGATCTCACTGAGGTCAGGTCGAGATCTCTGTTCAGTTATCTTCCCACAGGGATACCTAGCAGAGGGCTTTTCACATCCTAGGAATCTAACATATTTTTCTCAACTGTACTGAATCACTAATTTGGGGAACACTAACCATGTTACTTATAAATTTATGTTAATAATATTTTAATTGAACCACCGAACTAGACATAATACCTCTAAGAGTTAAATTATTGTCCAAGGGCAACAGCCAGTCAATAGCAGAAATAGATCCAAATTCCAAACTTGCTAATGCTCTGCATGACATTCTTTCTTTAAACAAAGTTTTTTGAAATAAAATCTACTCATACATTAATTATGAGCATTTGAAATTTACTTTAAAAGTTTTAAATTAGGGGGACTCAAATTTATTGTTGTATTTCCACTTAGTAATCATAGCACTGTCTTGATAACTTTTCCCTTCACTTTTGTTACTCTCATATATAAAGTAATTCCCAGGCAATTTCAATATTTTAAAACATTTTGCTTTCCTAAATTTCATTCAGTTCAGTTCAGTGCAGTCACTCAGTCATGTCCAATTCTTTGTGACCCCATGAATAACAGCACGCCAGGCCTCCCTGTCCATCACCAACTCCTGGAGCTCACTCAGACTTACGTCCATCGAGTCAGTGGTGCCATCCTGCCATCTCATCCTCGGTCGTCCCCTTCTCCTCCAGCCCCCAATCCCTCCCAGCATCAGAGTCTTTTCCAATGAGTCAACGCTTCACATGAGGTGGCCAAAGGACTGGAGTTTCAGCTTCAGCATCATTCCCTCCAAAGAAATCCCAGGGCATTAATAGAGGGTTAAAAACTGGGTATCTATGACGACACTGATGCTACAGGAAGAGAATCAAATGCAGGACACTAGAAAGAGCCAGTATATTTTCTCCAGTCTGGTCTTCCTCATTCCACACAAACAAGGACGCTTTCATGGCTTCAAGATTTTCTCCTCTATCAGACTGAATTACATTAACTTGTATTTATAAAACATTTTACAGTATAGGAAGAACATAGTGCCTGGCATCAAGGAGATGGTGAATGAGTGCTGAATATGACCTATGTGGGTGGTGTCCTTTATCACCTTTAGCTCATTGAATCTTCAACTCTGTGAATATTCATACCAAATTCATGAAGCAGGCATGTATATACTTACTTTACAAATGAGTCTGTGTATGTCAGAACTGAGGTTTAATTCAAATTAGCATATTCCAAAGTTCTCTCTCTAGTACATTTGGATATGAACAGCTCATAAGACAACATGTGTAAATCACATTTTCACCTTAAAACATACATGGTATGCCGCTGTAGAGATTGTGTTTATCATTCATTTTAGTCAGAGTCATGACAGGAGACGCAAGACATATTCTAACAGATTACTGAAGAGAGTTTAGTAAAAGAACAATGCACAGGATGTGGACAGTTAATAAAGAGAAGCCAGCTAACAGGTGGTGATGAAGGACCTAGGGTGCTGGCTACAGTAGGCAGGGAGCTATCCCTTGCCTTAAAGGCAAGCGAGAAAAGATGACGATTCTATCCCTTGAGCAACCACAAGTCAAGTGAAGAGAATTCTTTTGAATTTGGGGTTACTTGCACAAAGGAGAAANTTTAGTAAAAGAACAATGCACAGGATGTGGACAGTTAATAAAGAGAAGCCAGCTAACAGGTGGTGATGAAGGACCTAGGGTGCTGGCTACAGTAGGCAGGGAGCTATCCCTTGCCTTAAAGGCAAGCGAGAAAAGATGACGATTCTATCCCTTGAGCAACCACAAGTCAAGTGAAGAGAATTCTTTTGAATTTGAGGTTACTTGCACAAAGGAGAAATTGCACCTAATTTCCCATGGACAGCACTTGCTAGGGATATGCCTTCTGTATCTACCTGGTTAAAACAATTGAACTGGTGACAGACGGTGGTAAAGAGGCTCTGTTGGAACAGTCTGCATGCCCACTATTTACCCAGATAGAAACTGTAGAATATTCATGCTGGAGTTGCCTTACTAATATCACAAACGACAAGAGTACAGCAACAAGAGAAGATGAGAAGTACCCTAGAGTAAGAATCTGAGTAGAACTCTTTAATAATTCATACTTGCATCCCAGATAAGAAAGCCAGCTTTGGAATGCAGGTGTAAACATTTGACCTGTTTCATATTTCTCTTCCCAGGCTCTGCTGTAAGAGGAGAAAGGTAAACCCAGAAAAGGAGGGGACAGAATCAGAAAGGGAGAAGAAATGAAAGAACAGGACCCATGACTTCACAGTGCAGTCTCCTCAGACCTTTAAAGAAGCACAGGACACAGAGGAAAATGGGGATAATTTGGCATGTAGTTGAACCCGTGTCATCCTAGAATGGAATCAATTTTTCAATATCTTGGAATGGATGAAAGGTTGACATATATTCACTGCCATGAGTAAAACAGATAGCTACCAGGAAACTACTCTACAGTGCAGGAAGTTCACTTTGGTGCTCTCTGGTGACCTAGAGGGGTGGGATAAGGGAGTGCGAGGAAGGACCGAGAGGGAGGGGACATATGTATACTTCAAGCTGATTCACTTCGTTGTACAACAGAAACTAACACAATATTGTAAAGCAACTATATCCCAATTTTTTTAAATTTTAAGTTATGGAAACAATCTAAGATAATTTTATGAGGTCTGAAAAGAATGTCTTAACAGAGCATGGTTGAAAGTAGCAATTGGAAAAAAAATAAATTTATTTCATATTTACCCCCCTCGTAACTCAGCTGGAAAAGAATCTGCCTGCAAAGCAGGAGATCCCGATTCAATTCCTGGGTCAGGAAGATCTGCTGGAAAAAGGATAGGTTACCTACTCTAGTGTTCTTGGGCTTCCCTGGAGGCTCAGCTGGTAAAGAATCTGCCTACAATACAGAAGACTTAGGTTCAATCCCTGGGTTGGGAAAGATGTGTANTGCCTGCAATGCAGGAGATCCCGATTCAATTCCTGGGTCAGGAAGATCTGCTGGAAAAAGAATAGGTTACCTACTCTAGTGTTCTTGGGCTTCCCTGGAGGCTCAGCTGGTAAAGAATCTGCCTACAATACGGGAGACTTAGGTTCAATCCCTGGGTTGGGAAGATCCTCCGGAGAAGGGAATGGCTACCCACTCCAGAATTCTGGCCTGGAGAATTCCATGGACTATATAGTCTATGGGATCACAAAGAGTCAGACATGACTGAGCAACTTTCACTTCACTTCACTTTATACCCAACCAGGATGAACCTGCCTAATAAACCTTTATAAGCACTGAGCACCATCACATACATATTTGACAACAGTACTGCAAAGAATTAACTATAAATAACTTTCAGCCTTGTCAGCCTTACATTGCCAATAAGAATAATCACAGAGTCAGACATAACTGAAGCACACAGCACAAGAAAACTGACCACATAGACTCATTTTAACAGGAAATCATGTTTTACCATGTATCACAAAATGTACTTAAATATAATTTACTGTTTGTTATCAAATACATATAGGCCTTTATCTTTTAAAAGAGAAGTCCACTTTTGCTTTACTCCCTTTGTAAATATCACAGTCATAGAGACAGGAGTACACATCTCAATTTCAACTTTTGACTTGTTTTCACATCTCTCACAGATTTTCAGTAAGTTTAGAAATAAGCATTTGTTAATGTTTTCCACAAGGTTAAATTCTTCCCTCCTTTCTATTTCCAGTGCTTTGAAAACTAAGCGAGAGAACAGAAACATATCAACCAGCCTCTGCATCTAGTCACTAAGAATAGTCCAGCAAAGAACGCTTAAAATATGACTCATCTACCCTAAAGTTAAAAGTATATCTAATTCTTCTATTTAGGAGTTGGTTTGAACTGCTTATCTTCAGCTGTGAGGATGAAAATCATCTAATTTTTTCAGTTTATAGCTTTCAGCAGCAACACTGAATCAAGTCTGTACATCAGTGTGTAATCCTTTATATTAAAACTTGTATTAATCTTTTTGAAAGCATTGGTAATACAATTTTCATATTTTTCCGAGTAATTATGAAAAAGTTGTTTAAAAAGAAGGAAACAATTTCTTCTCCTTCCTCTTCCCCCAGATGAATGAAT
Organism: Neotragus moschatus; assembly: GCA_006410615.1. Lineage (NCBI taxonomy): Eukaryota > Metazoa > Chordata > Mammalia > Artiodactyla > Bovidae > Neotragus > Neotragus moschatus. Next base: position 253,790 of record SJYA01000572.1, on the reverse strand, counting down.
ATCCCTCCTAAGTTTTCACATCTCCAACTTTGTTTTCAGTCTCCTTGACTATAGTTGTCCCAATGGTCACTGTTTCTTTGGAATTTTCCTTTTCCTCATAAAACATGATCTTCTACTTCTTCAGGTGTGGTTTCCCTCTTTCCCATCTCCTTTGCCCTCCCCTTCCCTTTCCCTCTCCCCCCCCNTAAATCTGCCTGCGATGTGGGAAACCTGGGGTCAGTCTCAGGGTTGGGAAGATACCCTGGAGGAGGGCATAACAACCCACTCCAATATTCTTGCGTGGACAATCCCCATGGACAGAGGAGTCTGGCTGGCTGCAGTCCACGGTGTCACAAAGAGCTGGACATGACTGAACGACTAAGCACAGCACAAATATAAAACCATGTCATTCTCAGTAGCACATATAGGATACAAATAACTAATACCTTCTAAACATATATTGTTATTAGACAACTTAGGACATTTTTTTCCAAAGTGAGCATTTTGGAATTCTATATATATATATGGAAATCATACTAATAAATCTGTTCTTTGAGAAAATATCACAGTGGTTTTCCCTTTGGAAACCAATGCTTAGATCAGTGATATTCAAAGTGTGATCCAAGGACTACTGTGAAGGTCCTCTTCACTAAATAGAAACCTATTAAGTGAGCTATAAAGCTTCATTATTCGCCATTTATAAACCAAAGTTACTGTTAGAAGAATTTTCTAAGGGCTTTAAAGTAGTGTTCTGTTATGAAGTCTGGCTGGCATGCTATGCTTTACAAAGTTGTAAAGTCCTACTGGGCGCATCTCTTCAGATAGTTGAAATTCCTAAAGTTTTCTAGTAAATTGTATACTATTATTGTGTACTTCATTATAGCTTTTTGTAAATTACAGGATTCACTTGCTATTAATTTTTTGCTTTTAATTCTACATTACTGTTGATTTTAATCACCATTAAACTATAAATTTATAAATTGTTTGGACTTTAATTATTGTACTGATTCAGGTTTTACTAAGTACATGAAAAGGATCTCAATATCAATAGTCATCAGAAAAGTGCAAATTAAAATCAAAATGGGATAACATTTAGCCCACTAATATGGTTAAGAATAAAAATGCATAGATATAAATATAGATTTCCTATGGACACCATAAAGTTGACTGTATTCTTACCACAGTAAAGAGGAACACAATCTCAAGAGATTTTAATAATATCTCAGAAAGAAATGGCAAAATCACAGTATTTGTGAAGACTGGGAGTTTGGTTCAAGGTGTATATTCAATGCAGAGCTTAAGATTCGTAAGGATCATTACAATTTAGGACTGACAGACACAGCATGAGGAAGATTTTAAAGTGTGAGTTTGAAAGAGTTCAGGGAAGTAAACAGTTGTCAAAAGCTCTGTATTGAACAGTTGAACAGTTTGGTGTTTGTTTAAATAGATTTTTAAACATTTTTTTAATGTTTAAAAAATCAAAAATCAAAAATAAACCTTTTTTTAAATGTTTAAAAACTTTTTTATATTTGGCCACACCACCTGGCATTTGGGATCTTAGTTCCCTGACCAGAGATCGATTTGCATCCCCTGCATTGGAAGCATGAAATCTTAACCACTGGGCTACCAAGGAAATCCTATAATTTTTTTTTTTTAGGAAGTCCTGGGAATAAACAAAATTATTTTCATCTTCTCTTTTCCTAGACAAGAGTTTCCTGGAATATTAAACTCATGCTGATAAAGAGCAATAAAGTCATATTAATGAAGCTAGCCAAATAATAAAAGTCATCATTATAGAGACCATGAGCAGAATGCATGTGGAGGGTTTCAGTTCTCCCTGTCTTGTCATGTAGTCATTCCTTAGCATGGGCTATGAGAAAGCATCCATTGACATGGTGACATGGTCAAATCTAACTGTCGTCCGATGACTTGTCATGATCATGCATCGTGTGTCCAGCAATGGTTGTTTTAACCTCCACAAGTGTCATGTTTTCCTGTTCTTTTTGTTGGATGGTCATTTGCTGAATCATTCAGTGGCACAGTGGCTACACGGCAATGTTCAAATAATCTGGGGATCACATATCCGAACACTGCAACCAGACATACTGAAAGAAGAGTTATGACTAGAGTTTGTAATTCACCTGTCAACCAGGAATCAAGGCATCCAAATTAGAATAGATCACACCCTCAAGCCAAAGAGTTTCATATCAGTTTGGTTTATTAGCCAAACAGATTATCTTATGGATTTTTCCCTCTCAAATCTTTTTGGTGATGTTAAAGATACTAAAGAAGTCTGCAAGAAGGAAAGCGCAATTCTTCCCCTGAAATAACACACACTTCTCTTAAGCGGTCAGTATTATATCTAAAGAAGTCCTGCTCTGAACCAGCACCTGTCCAATTTCATGATTTTCTCAAGTGACACTTCTCTAGGTGGCACTTTCCAGCTTTTTTGTTAGTTTG
>SJYA01000572.1:235084-250280 GCA_006410615.1 Neotragus moschatus | reverse complement strand
TAATAAATCTGTTCTTTGAGAAAATATCACAGTGGTTTTCCCTTTGGAAACCAATGCTTAGATCAGTGATATTCAAAGTGTGATCCAAGGACTACTGTGAAGGTCCTCTTCACTAAATAGAAACCTATTAAGTGAGCTATAAAGCTTCATTATTCGCCATTTATAAACCAAAGTTACTGTTAGAAGAATTTTCTAAGGGCTTTAAAGTAGTGTTCTGTTATGAAGTCTGGCTGGCATGCTATGCTTTACAAAGTTGTAAAGTCCTACTGGGCGCATCTCTTCAGATAGTTGAAATTCCTAAAGTTTTCTAGTAAATTGTATACTATTATTGTGTACTTCATTATAGCTTTTTGTAAATTACAGGATTCACTTGCTATTAATTTTTTGCTTTTAATTCTACATTACTGTTGATTTTAATCACCATTAAACTATAAATTTATAAATTGTTTGGACTTTAATTATTGTACTGATTCAGGTTTTACTAAGTACATGAAAAGGATCTCAATATCAATAGTCATCAGAAAAGTGCAAATTAAAATCAAAATGGGATAACATTTAGCCCACTAATATGGTTAAGAATAAAAATGCATAGATATAAATATAGATTTCCTATGGACACCATAAAGTTGACTGTATTCTTACCACAGTAAAGAGGAACACAATCTCAAGAGATTTTAATAATATCTCAGAAAGAAATGGCAAAATCACAGTATTTGTGAAGACTGGGAGTTTGGTTCAAGGTGTATATTCAATGCAGAGCTTAAGATTCGTAAGGATCATTACAATTTAGGACTGACAGACACAGCATGAGGAAGATTTTAAAGTGTGAGTTTGAAAGAGTTCAGGGAAGTAAACAGTTGTCAAAAGCTCTGTATTGAACAGTTGAACAGTTTGGTGTTTGTTTAAATAGATTTTTAAACATTTTTTTAATGTTTAAAAAATCAAAAATCAAAAATAAACCTTTTTTTAAATGTTTAAAAACTTTTTTATATTTGGCCACACCACCTGGCATTTGGGATCTTAGTTCCCTGACCAGAGATCGATTTGCATCCCCTGCATTGGAAGCATGAAATCTTAACCACTGGGCTACCAAGGAAATCCTATAATTTTTTTTTTTTAGGAAGTCCTGGGAATAAACAAAATTATTTTCATCTTCTCTTTTCCTAGACAAGAGTTTCCTGGAATATTAAACTCATGCTGATAAAGAGCAATAAAGTCATATTAATGAAGCTAGCCAAATAATAAAAGTCATCATTATAGAGACCATGAGCAGAATGCATGTGGAGGGTTTCAGTTCTCCCTGTCTTGTCATGTAGTCATTCCTTAGCATGGGCTATGAGAAAGCATCCATTGACATGGTGACATGGTCAAATCTAACTGTCGTCCGATGACTTGTCATGATCATGCATCGTGTGTCCAGCAATGGTTGTTTTAACCTCCACAAGTGTCATGTTTTCCTGTTCTTTTTGTTGGATGGTCATTTGCTGAATCATTCAGTGGCACAGTGGCTACACGGCAATGTTCAAATAATCTGGGGATCACATATCCGAACACTGCAACCAGACATACTGAAAGAAGAGTTATGACTAGAGTTTGTAATTCACCTGTCAACCAGGAATCAAGGCATCCAAATTAGAATAGATCACACCCTCAAGCCAAAGAGTTTCATATCAGTTTGGTTTATTAGCCAAACAGATTATCTTATGGATTTTTCCCTCTCAAATCTTTTTGGTGATGTTAAAGATACTAAAGAAGTCTGCAAGAAGGAAAGCGCAATTCTTCCCCTGAAATAACACACACTTCTCTTAAGCGGTCAGTATTATATCTAAAGAAGTCCTGCTCTGAACCAGCACCTGTCCAATTTCATGATTTTCTCAAGTGACACTTCTCTAGGTGGCACTTTCCAGCTTTTTTGTTAGTTTGTGAACCGCGGCATGTAGGATTCTTCCTACTCCCCAAGCCTATTCTAAAACACCTGGTGGACTTTTTCTAAAAGGGAAATTAGATGGGCCAAAATGGTCCCTGGGATGCAGACTATCCTGAAGATAGGAATCAGATTACCAATATAACAAGTTCCTGTCCAGTTGGCAAGTAGAAATCAGTGGTCCTTTATACACAAATCCAATACCAGCCATTAGAAGCCGGTAAGTAATATGTTTTGGACAATCTACCCTTGTGGATTGTTAAATAGCATTGTAAATTTTGGCATCACTTGTCAAGAATGGTTCAGCACCAGGCAATGAAGCTTACAGTATCAAAATCTATAAGCAGATTTAAGTCAGGAGAAAAACAGCATTTCTTTCTCAAATCTTTCAAAGTTAGTTGGCCTTCAAATATGTACCACTTGTACCATAATCCTCTTCTCAGTTCTATTTTTTGTGTAAGCTCCATTTCAAAAGTGATCTTTCAACAAAAGATCACTGAATGTTGTTTCAGTGGAGACAGGAACCTCCTTTACTAAGTACAATATGATATGGGGTTTCAGATTTCACACTGTCTGGTCTGCTGTGGGCTTTTTCAATCTACAGTGTTAGTTAACAGACAAATACAGCTAGTTACCCAGGCAACCAATGGATTTATTATAAGGCACTGGTACCAAGAAAAGCTCGATGGCTCCCAAAGGAAGGTATGTTTTCCGATTTAGTTATATGCTTTAGTGTACTAATAAATTGAAGTCATGCATGGGAACCATACAATGGAGTGACTAAGAAAGCAAACATTAAAATTATGAATAGGATTCTTAAAAAAACATAGTTAAAGTCTTGGTATTTCCCTGGTATCCCAGTGGTTAAGACTTTGCCTTCTAATGTGTGGGGAGGGTGCAGGTTCGATCCTTGGGAGCTAAGATCCTATATGTTTTGTGGCCAAAAATCAAAAATGTAACACAGAAACAATTTTGTAATCAATTCAATAAATGATTTAAAAAGTGGTCCACATTAAAAGAAATATTTTAAAAAGATAGTCTTAATTCAGCAAAAGAAGAAATAAAATATCTAGAAAAATAAGCAACAAAATAATGAGATTAAAGCATTACAATCCACAATCTTTTACTGTGCATCTTGGGTAGAAGCTATCTATATAGAGATGTATGTATATATATCACCTAGTCATCTGCTCAGTCTGATGATCCTGAGATGAAACAATATCCTTCAGAAGACTCTGCGTCTGGGCAGATCCAGAGAATCTTAATCTTGCTGCTAAGTCACTTCAGTCGTGTCCGACTCTGTGCAACTCTGTAGACGGCAGCCCAGCAGGCTCCCCCATCCCTGAGATTCTCCAGGCAAGAACACTAGAGTGGGTTGCCATTTCCTTCTCCACTGCATGAAAGTGAAAGATGAAAGTGAAGTTACTCAGTCGTGTCCGACTCTTAGCGACCCCATGGACTGAAGCCCACCAGGCTCCTCTGCCCATGGGATCTTCCAGGCAGGAGTACTGGAGTGGGCTGCCATCGCCTTCTCCGTCTTAATCTTGAGGTCTCTGCTAAAGACCATCTTCCAGAGATTCAAGAATATTTTGTATGTCAATGCTGCTCTCTCAATTCATCTCACCCTCTTCTTCCCCCACTGTGTCCACAAGTCTGTTATCTACATCCACATTCCTATTCTTGCCTTGCAGATAGGCTCATTGGTTCCATTTTTCTAGACTCCATATATATGGGTTAATATACATTATTTGTTTTTTTTCTTTCTGACTTCCTTCATTCGTATAACAGGCTCTAGGTTCATCCACCTCACTTCAGTTGACTCAGGTTTGTTCCTTTTGCAGCTAAATAACATTCCACTGTATATATGTACATCTTCTTTATCCATTCACCTGTCAATGAACATCTAATACAACAGCCTCTTAGCTGGCCTCTCTCCTTTCATTCTTGTTCTATTACAGGGTACTCTCCATACAAGTAGTCAGGGTGAGACTGAAAACGCAAATCAAAACACTTCCAAGTCTTCCCATTTTTGTTCATTAAGAGCCAAATCTTTACCAAGATCTACAAAGCTTGCTGGTACTACTCTTAGAAGTCAGGCTGGAGCAAGTGCTTTTCAAGGCCCAGTTTTCACCTCTCCCCAACTGCACTACACACCTGCCGCCAGCCGAGCAGTCTACAAGTCACTGGAATATGCACAACTGGAGTCTACAGCCTGCTTACAGAACGTTCCCTGGTTCTCTAATATTCCCTGCCCAGATGTCTGCAGCCTGTTTCCAGGGCTGCAATCTATTCCATACAATCCGATTCTCTAAGGACAGGCCTTACTGCAGCTGTGCACACTCTAGACCCAAGAGGTGACCAAGAGGCAGCTGTTGGAAGGGCTGAATACACGTGGATCTTGGATAAAAATGATCTGGGATATCCATATTTATGTATAATCACTCACACTACAGAATGGGACTGAAGGTGGAAAATGAAGGGGGCAGACCAGGGGGCAGACCAGGGATCAGGGACAACTTCCTATTCATCAACCTAGAATCATGAGTCCAAGAATTTTCCATTTACATCTGGCCCCCTGGGTGTTATAAAGGTTAAAGAAGGGAATGAGGACATATTTTATTTAAGAGAATATTGGCTTGATTTGTAACTTTTAATTATTTAGACATTGAATCCCAGAGGTCTCCACTGGCTTTTGCCTTGGTCCCATGTATGTTAGGCGTGAGCTGCCTCCTAGTTCAGTTAATACATCTACCGCTCCCTTTCTCCTCCCTTTACTCCTGTGGGCTGTATTTTGTATACTCAACCATAACTGGTGTGCTTTTGCCTCAGAGCCCTTGTACTTATAGGTCCTTCTGTCTGGAATGCTCTTTCCCAAAGAGCTGAAATCTCTGGGGAAATCTTGGCTTCAAACTTAATTGAAATCTATTCCCAAGTGTGGCCTCATCAGAGAGGCCATCTTTCTTCAGCACATCAAACACTTTTCGTCCATGGTCCTCTCTGCCCTTACACGCCTTCAGTTCTCTTCACAGCACATTTCTGAAACAGCACAACCTAGCCTTTTATCACAGCTTTCCCTCCATTAGAGTTAAATTTCACAAAGTCAGGCACCTCTGTCTGTTTCATTTATTGCTGTACACCCAGCTGGTAGTACGTCTTGACAAGTACTAAATTCTCTCTCTCACACACACATACAAACATACCACGCACATAAAATAGAAGGCAAGGAATGAATGAATCTTCAGTTTACTCAAGATGTCAATTTTAGTTAAGCAGAATGAGTTGCTGCAATCTTCAACATTTTAACAGCCTTTCCTCTTTCAATAATTAAATGGTGCATTATTTATTTGATTTCAAAGAATGTTTGTTGGCAATGATATAAATATTTCATATTTTTATAGTCATGTTTATTTTTGATCCATTTAAAATCCTTCAAACAATTGACAGTATAGCTTGTGCAGAAATGTAAGGAGATTGGAAAGTAAGGGAGGAAAAGTCATTTGTGTGGCATAAGTAATTGTTAACACTTGATATATAGTGGAATAAAGTTGTAAAAGTTAAAGAAATAGTCTCTATTTGATATAGTACATAATATAAAATATACATCTTTTTGATATGTATATAGGTAATGATTTTTCTTATTATATACATAAAAACAATTTTTTAAGTAACATATAAGAGTATTCTTTTAACATTTATCTTCAGTGTTTAGTAAATGTGCTCAGTTACTCAGTTGTGTCTGACTCTTGGTGACCCNGGTGTTATAAAGGTTAAAGAAGGGAATGAGGACATATTTTATTTAAGAGAATATTGGCTTGATTTGTAACTTTTAATTATTTAGACATTGAATCCCAGAGGTCTCCACTGGCTTTTGCCTTGGTCCCATGTATGTTAGGCGTGAGCTGCCTCCTAGTTCAGTTAATACATCTACCGCTCCCTTTCTCCTCCCTTTACTCCTGTGGGCTGTATTTTGTATACTCAACCATAACTGGTGTGCTTTTGCCTCAGAGCCCTTGTACTTATAGGTCCTTCTGTCTGGAATGCTCTTTCCCAAAGAGCTGAAATCTCTGGGGAAATCTTGGCTTCAAACTTAATTGAAATCTATTCCCAAGTGTGGCCTCATCAGAGAGGCCATCTTTCTTCAGCACATCAAACACTTTTCGTCCATGGTCCTCTCTGCCCTTACACGCCTTCAGTTCTCTTCACAGCACATTTCTGAAACAGCACAACCTAGCCTTTTATCACAGCTTTCCCTCCATTAGAATTAAATTTCACAAAGTCAGGCACCTCTGTCTGTTTCATTTATTGCTGTACACCCAGCTGGTAGTACGTCTTGACAAGTACTAAATTCTCTCTCTCACACACACATACAAACATACCACGCACATAAAATAGAAGGCAAGGAATGAATGAATCTTCAGTTTACTCAAGATGTCAATTTTAGTTAAGCAGAATGAGTTGCTGCAATCTTCAACATTTTAACAGCCTTTCCTCTTTCAGTAATTAAATGGTGCATTATTTATTTGATTTCAAAGAATGTTTGTTGGCAATGATATAAATATTTCATATTTTTATAGTCATGTTTATTTTTGATCCATTTAAAATCCTTCAAACAATTGACAGTATAGCTTGTGCAGAAATGTAAGGAGATTGGAAAGTAAGGGAGGAAAAGTCATTTGTGTGGCATAAGTAACTGTTAACACTTGATATATAGTGGAATAAAGTTGTAAAAGTTAAAGAAATAGTCTCTATTTGATATAGTACATAATATAAAATATACATCTTTTTGATATGTATATAGGTAATGATTTTTCTTATTATATACATAAAAACAATTTTTTAAGTAACATATAAGAGTATTCTTTTAACATTTATCTTCAGTGTTTAGTAAATGTGCTCAGTTACTCAGTTGTGTCTGACTCTTGGTGACCCCATGAACTGGAGCCTGCCAGACCCCTCTGTCCATGGGATTTCCCAGGCAAAAATACTGGAAATGGTTGCCATTTCCTTCTCCAGGGAATCTTCCCAACCCAGGGATCAAACCCACATCTCTTGTGTCTTTTGCAGTCAGGAGGATTCTTTACCACTAGCCCCATGTGGGAAGCCCAAAAGACAGCAGAGACAAGCCTTAAAAGTTACAGTAGACATTATACAAATGACTAGTTTATTACCATAGAAAAAGATGAAGCAACACACATTAAAGTACATTCACTCAGGAGCTAGACTCTAAGACAATATATATTCCAGTTGCATTCTGAATTGATTAATATAATTTCCTTGGCTCAAAGTTTATATTGCTCAATTCAGTAATATTTTCCCCTATGTGGTGGCTACATTTAATTCATGTACATTATGACTTTTGTGGGGCTTCCCCAGTGGTTCAGCAGTAGAGTCCACCTGCAGTGCAGGAGACGCAGGAGACCTGGGTTCAATCCCTGAGTCAGGAAAATCCCCATGAAAAGGGCATGGCAACTCACTCCAGTATTCTCGCCTAGAGAGTCCCATGGGCAGAGGAATCTGGCAGACGACAGTCCATAGAGTGGCAAAGTCACAAATGACTAAAGCAACTTAGAGCACGCACACATGACTTTTGCAAGTTTCATGACTTCTTAAAACCATTTTATCGCAGCTTCCTTATCATGGTCTTGCTCCAGAAATCAGCCATTATCTTTCCCTCTTTCAAAACAAAAACACCATTTAACCAGGTCCCAACTTGCTTCAAGAGTGCAGAAAGATCTTTTATGCACTATAGTTTATCAAGCTCTACGATATGTCCCTTGAGGACTTATTTTCCAGCTTGAGATAAGTTTAGACTTGTTTCAGGGATTCCAAGGTAGAATTCAGCTTCATTTTTTTACAGTTGACACACTGATTATATTTTCCTCTGAACTGTGACTCATGAGTCACAGAAAAACAGAAACAGTTGTTCAGGAGTGCTGGGCAGGTAATTCAGAAGGCCCATCCCCTCCATCTTGAACTTCTAACCCCAAATAGAGTCACGCTAAAAGCAAAGTGGTTGCAATGACACAGTGTAGGTCTGATGCCCAAGAGACGACCCCTCTAAGTCAGGCAAGTTTCAGGATGAATCCACCAGGGGACTTCCCTAGTGGCTTAGATGGTAAAGAATTTTGTCTGCAATGCAGGAGACCTGGGTTCAATTCCTGGGTTGGGAAGAACCCCTGGAGAATGAAATGGTAACCCACTCTAGTATTCTTGCTGGGAGAAGTCCATGGACAGAGGAGCCTATGGGCTACAGTCCATGGGGTCGCAGAGTTGGACATGACTGAGAGTGACTAACCACATTCTTTCACAATATCAGTAATTTTTGCCCTACCCACATAGTTTTAAATGCACAGAAATCCTTTCTGGAAAATGAACAAATCATCACATGACTAGAATTATAAAACATGGCACTTCTCTTTTTTAACTAGTATGCTCCAGAAAAGCAAGGATCATGTTTGTTTAATTTATCCTGTACCTGGTACAATAAGTAACTATACAAGTACTGTACACTGTACCTGTATAGTAAGTACTCCATAAATATTTCTCATTTGAAATAATTAAAAAGAAGAATTTAAAGTCTTTGCTAGCCATTCTCACATAATGACAAAAAAATACAGCATGCTTTCATATGGTGATAATATGTTTTCTAGAATCTTTAATGGTAGCCATGAATTGAGAAGGAACAACATAGGACTTGCAAGGTTTCCATGTACTTACACAGCCCCAGCTTCTCTACTGCATTTCATTAAAGCTCTTTTTCTACAACCTAGAGTCAAGGAAGTCATACAACCAGTATATCTATAAACCAGTAGACGTCTCCTAAGACTCTATCTGTGAAAAGATAGCATCTGGAAGGAAAAAAGGTCCAGTGCTCTCTTATTTCACACTGTAATTGATTTCTGAATAGCTAGTTTCAGATAACATCTGACTATAAATATTTGATATACTCAAATTAAAACAAATGCCTCAAACTCCTCTTGCAGACTTCATTGGGATAGACTAAGCTTTGGAAGCCTTTGGTTGTCAATGATCCCATTGGATTTGGTCAGCATTTATTCCCACCAAAGTGGGATCTTTGGCATATGTGTGTCTATGCTCAGTCACTGAGTCATGTCTGACTCTTTGCGATCCCATGGTCTATAGCCTAGCAGGTTCCTCCGACCATGAGATTTCCCAGGCCATTTCCTCCTCCAGAGGATCTTCCCCACCCAGGGATCAAAGCCCAGTCTCCTGTGTCTCCTGCATTGGCAAGTGGATTCTTTACCAATGGACCAGCTGGGAAGCCTCGAGATCTTTGGAGTACTATTATAAGCAGATATTCCCTTGGGGATGAGGGTAGAGGAATAGCATTTTTCTTAGAAAATGACAGTGTGTGTTAGTATATTTAATATGCTAAGACTTCAGGAAAAAGAAGTTTCATTTTGTTAAGACCAGCATTTCCCAAATCTTTTAAATCTGGAAATGTTCTTTGAAATCCAGATATGTATAAAGTCATCCTTAGAACACTTTTAAGGAAGCAGCACTAACACAATTCCATATCTGCAAACTCTGTTAAACCTCATGACAAGTAGGATTATGTTGATGGTTTTGCAAAACCTTGATTCAGGAGTCTGAGACTATTATGTTGATTCTGAATTTTACCATATTCCTCGTGGGCCAACTGGAAATGTTAACAGTGCTCTAATTCTGCGCACATCCTAAGTCGCTTCAGCCATATCTGACTCTTTGCAACCCCATGAACTGCAGCCCACTGAGATCCTCTGTCCATGAGGTTCCCAGACAAGAATACAGGAGTGGGTTGCCATTTCCTTTTCCAGGGAATCTTCCCGACACAGGGATCTACCGTGTCTCCTGCACTGGCAGGCGGGTTCTGACCACTAGTGCCACCTGGGAAGCCCAGCTCTAGCTTCAAGGGTAAACAAAAGTTCAATACCTGGAGACACACTGTGAGATTATAATTTAATGTGATGCCAAACACAAGAAAACACTATCGTAGGAAGGGCAAGAATTCTTGGGAACTCCCTGGGAAACCCAGGGAAATGCAAATGAGCTTCACTTCCTCCTCAAGACAAATGACCTGAATATCCCATCAAAGCGTGTGTGGAGATAAAGGAAAATGTGGAGGAGGCCTTGGCCTGTACATGGGAATGCAACCAGTAAGCTGCCTTTATTTCGTGTCTCCCAGTGAATGCGTCTGTATTTCAGGCTCCTTAGGAAAATCACTCTATAAACCAGTTTATGATTTTCTTTCTCCCATCCTTGCAGCTGGTCATTACGGAAAACGATGATCTCAGAGTCGGCGGTTCCTGCCAGAGCGCTTGCACACAGAGAGATGCTTTTGTGAAGTCAGCCATAGAAACCTGCAGAAAATTGGCCTTCTTTCCTTAATAGAACCACGCGAACAAAGATGAGTTTGTTGCTGACTCAGAGCTGAAAGCTTTGTTTTGTAAAGCTCTCTGAATATATTGCACTCTGCCAAAGCAGAAGGGCTCCTTCTTAAAAAAAAAAAAAAAAAAGAGGAAGAACTGTCAGCGGAAACCAGACAACAAATCAAAGTGCACACCCTTGGGGTGGATATTTGTGAGCAAAGTGGTCTGAAAACTTTTTTTTTTTTTTTTGGTGAATACTGGTCACATTTCACAAGCTGAATAAAAATGAAAGGGAAAGGAACTTTAATTGATGGGTTGTCTTTTGATTTGCAGAGCAAAACTGCCAGAGCAGATGTACCAGCAAAGAGGATTAGATTGTCCCTGCTATGATGCACTGAAATTTTCTTTTTTTCCCCTGTAGTAACCCCATTGAAGAGAGGCTGTCTTTAGTGTCTAAGATTCAGCACTGCAAAGAAACTGTTGTCCTTGAGTNCTTTAATTGATGGGTTGCCTTTTGATTTGCAGAGCAAAACTGCCAGAGCAGATGTACCAGCAAAGAGGATTAGATTGTCCCTGCTATGATGCACTGAAATTTTCTTTTTTTCCCCTGTAGTAACCCCATTGAAGAGAGGCTGTCTTTAGTGTCTAAGATTCAGCACTGCAAAGAAACTGTTGTCCTTGAGTACAATGGGCCACTCTCCCAAGGCCAGACAGAATATGTGAGGAGAAAGCTAATATCTCTTTAAATCCAGGCGAGACAGTTTCAGTTTTACTGTTTTCAAAAGGCAAAAATAAAAGAGAAATTCGTGGATGCATTCAGAGTTATTAAAATATGCATTTGTGTGAAGCTTAAAACATTCATGACTACTGTTCATTATTTTCAAAACTCAAGTTGAATCAAGAAGGGCTCACAGCTTGTTTTCTTGTTTAATTTCATCAGTCCAGGATGTTTAGAGCATTTGTTTGTTTGTTTTGATTTGTTTTTCTGTTCTTGTTGAGATTTGTTTTTCTGTTCTTGTTGAGATTCTCATCAGAAAAAGACAGTGCTCACTCTCATTAAAAGGGAATAATTACCAGAATGTTCATTTGAATTGCCATCTGAGAAACCAAAATGATCTGTAAATCACACTGATGGTAAATGGTGTGCTTCAGTGAGTCTCAAGTGAAGGAAGACGGAGCGGGTTGTTCTTATCACCCTTAGTATGCTTGGGGGAGGAAATAAAGAATTGGAGAACAGCATTTGTTCTTAGGGTCTAGTGCCAGATCGTTTTGTATTTTTCAGTTCTGGGAAAAGAAGTGAAAGGGCAGAATGCTACTCAGCTGGGGTCTGAGTCCACTGAAAATAGCTGTGGTTCTCTGTACAGCTTAGGTTGTGGAAAAGCATGAATGCTGGCAACGCCACAGACTCACTTATTCAAGGGAAAAGTGAGGTCAACCTACTGCAGAAGTGAAAGAAACAGTCCTCTCTCCCTCTCCTCATCCTCCCCACTACAGGTCCCTAGCGATGAGATGCAGGTCTGCCCCAGGGGAGAGAAAACTATTTATGCAAATAGTTCCTTCTGCACTGGCTAGCCCTAGGGTCAGGCCATCTCTTTTCAGCTGTGAAGCTTTGCCTTCAGACAATAACAAGTAAAACCACAGTTCACACACACAAATAAGCAACTGCACAAAAAAGCTTGCATCCCCTCTGTTTTGATAGCAGTTATCACTTCTTAAGATTAATTAATTCTCACGTGAAAAATAACTTTCACCTTATGGTCTCAGTGATTCCTCAAGGAATGTCCAGTTCTATGGGTACCAATGTAGGCTGCTGAAACAGCTAGGCATAGGTGATGGCCCCATTCTCCTGAGGGAAAGCCATCAGCCTTCTCATTCTGAAAACCGGAGAAAGCTCTCACGTTTCTTTGATCACATCCTGGATAATTGTGCAGTACTCCATGAGATTTCTCTTTTCCTCATTTAAACCAGCGCCAACATAAAGCGTCATCAGGATAGAGTACCTCCACCCCGGGGCCCATTCTCCTCATGGCCACTAGACATGTTTACACATACAACACACATCCATGAAAGATTGGTGGGGTCCTGCGTGCACACTCTGGGAGAGCCTTGACAAGTAGAATCAACACATCAGTTCAGTTCAGGTCATTTCAGTCGCTCAGTCATGTCCGACTCTTTGCGACCCCATGAATCGCAGCACGCCAGGCCTCCCTGTCCATCACAACTCCCAGAGTTCACTCAGATTCACATCCATTGAGTCAGTGATGCCATCCAGCCATTTCATTCTCTGTCATCCCCTTCACCTCCTGCCCCCAATCCCTCCCAGCATCAGGGTCTTTTCCAATGAGTCAACTCTTCACATGAGGTGGCCATACTATCGTTTAAATGCATTTCAGAAAAACGGACAGAGGCTCACACACTGACCAACCCAGTATGTTCACATACAGCACAATAAAGTATTATTGCTTACTTTGTTTCTACAGAGTTACACAGTAACATTGTGGACAAAGAAAAGACTCTGATGTTAAGAAATATGTGAAAGAAAATTAGATAAACTATATTGTCTTCCTCTTGGTTTTTATCCTCAGCGGAGCCAAAAGAGAGCTTGGAATCTTCCTTTGCTTAGCTATTTAATGTATATAATTAAAGGCTCTGATTGCTCCCCTAAATTTTCTTATTTCCATGCTAATCCATCCCAGTTCCTCTGAACTTTTCTCAAAGATCCTATTTCTCCAGACCACTAACCTGCTTGTACCTGAGCACTAGACCTCTCCCAAATTCTTTATTCTTCCCAACTCTTGCCATCATTTATTTCTAGGGGCATATTCCATAAATGCAACTGTACTTCTCTTCCAGTCTATCAAGACCTCTCATTCATATCTTCATTTCTTCAGCTGAGCAAGTAAGTACTTACTGTGAACGTATTGACTACATTGTAGAAGGTGCTGTTGTGGACAACAGAATCTTGAAAGTAAAGATTCAGTTCCAGGGAGTTCACAATTTCCTAACAGTGACAGATACACATCCAATAGATCCTGACTCAAGGCAGGATGAAGTAAGCTCTCTGCTGCTGCTGCTGCTAAGTCGCTTCAGTCGTGTCCGACTCTGTGTGACCCCATAGACAGCAACTCTCTAACAGAGGTTTAAGAAGTATGCGTGGAGGGCGAAGGGATGAGTAATGTTATCAGACTAAAAGGCAGTATTTTTTGACAGTGTTTAGGAAACCCTGTCCACGAATAGGTGGCATTTGAGTACATACTGGAAAAGCAGTAGGATTTGCATTAGGTATGAGTGATCCTTAAAGGAAGGTTTAGTGGGTAAAGGTCAACCTCCTAATGTTACAAGGTGTTTGGAACACCTTCTTTGTAATCACAATTACTCACGGGTGGGGGGGGGGTGGGACTGGTGGAAGCTTGCACTTTCCCTGGATATAAATGAGTCTTTGATCCTCTCAGTCCACCAGTGATGAAGTCTCCCTGGGGATCCTACAGGCCAGGACGGTGCCCATATTGATCTTCTTCTTGACCTGCCTTCTTTCCCATCAACAGAAGGACGTTTAGTGGATGAACTTGTTCAGAAACTTTAGCGAGGTGACAGGAAAAGGAGCTGAACGTTCAGAGAGCTTAGATGTTCCAGGGTGAATATTGTAGACTCGTTGAAAAATTCAACATAGTGCTTAAAATCATACCTATCTGTTCACTTCATTTCTGGTACTCCATTCTTTGGCCACATTTCCCAAACGGGCACTAGGAAAGTGTGGCTGAACGTATTTCCATGGTTCTTCCCTCTCTGGTTTCCATAAGCTCTTTCCTCACTGGAAAAGCCCTCCTGTCTTTTGTCGACTCCTCAACTGAGTTTTTTCTTTAACCTGTTGGACTCATTTAAGATCTGGATGCAAATAACACGTTCCCCGTGATGTCCATCTCAGATGAAATCCAAGCACGGGTAGCTCTACTCTGCTCTCCTAGCACTTTGTACTGTCACATAGGCTAAAGGGGTTTTAAACAATCTTCACTGAACAAACGCCACAGGTACTGAATTCATGAACACCCTTTCCACTCCCCATAAAAGCACATAGACAGTTGGCCACACCTGCTCAGAGCTCCTGACAGGCAGTCTATCTCCAGGGCAGTGCATCATTTTCCGCTGCCCTGTGAGTTCTATGCTCACCAAAGGACAGTTGCCATTTGTATNTTCACTGAACAAACGCCACAGGTACTGAATTCATGAACACCCTTTCCACTCCCCATAAAAGCACATAGACAGTTGGCCACACCTGCTCAGAGCTCCTGACAGGCAGTCTATCTCCAGGGCAGTGCATCATTTTCCGCTGCCCTGTGAGTTCTATGCTCACCAAAGGACAGTTGCCATTTGTATTTAATACTTTCATTATTTATTTAATATGTAAGCCAACACAATATGAATGAAATGGAAACCAAGATACACATAAGCAAACCTCTAAGAAAAATTCTATTGAGCAAGATATTGGTTAGATAATAAAAGACTAGGGGGAAAAAATCATTAAAAATATAACAGGATTCTATAAATGTCTTTACTAGTTTGTTTTCCAAGTGACTTCAAGCTCTCATTCTGCTTTAAGCAAATTATAATTAACTGGGTATTATACAGAATGTCTTACAGGTATGGTTTATGGAAGAAAGGGAAGTCAGAACTTCAATCAGTAAACCTATATTCAAAAGAATTATGTGGAATATTAAAAGATTGACCAATAAATTTATATTTATATAGGTACATTAAAATTCTATGTGTATCACTCATATGATGCTTGGTTCCTTCAGTTGTGTCCAACTCTGTGACTCTGTGGACTATAGCCCGCCAGGCTCTTCAGTTGATGGGATTTTCCAGAGAGTCCATTTAAATTCTTTCTTTTTTTTTTTTTTTTTTT
>SJYA01000572.1:210740-235041 GCA_006410615.1 Neotragus moschatus | reverse complement strand
TTTTTTTTTTTTTTTTTTTTGATAACGAGTCTTCTATCAGTTTGAACTTCATGGGTAAATGGGTTTCTGTTGTATCTTCACATCATACTTATTATGATGTGTGTTCATTATTCATTTGTTTGACTCCCAGCTGAGGGAGGGGACTATGCTATTATATATTTATTGTTATACTCGCAGGGTCCCGGAGATTATCTGACACACCTTGATCCATGATGTTTCCTGAATAAAAATTCATATATTATCTTAGTTGATTTTCTTAACAATTGGTAAAGTAACTAATGTAGACAGAATGTTCATTTTACTGAGGAAACCAAGTGTCAGAGGTTGAGTGATGGCCGGGGGCAAGAGCTTGAGATGAAAAGAACCTAGCTTCCTAACTCCCTGTAAGAACTCTAAAGAGCATGTGGCATCAGTAGATTTGATGAAGGAAGTTTGCTTTGGTGATTTTCCAGAGGAAACTAGATCTTGCCTTTCATAGGAAATGAGACTATGTTTCCTTCTCTAATTAGAGTCTTATGAATAGCATACATTTGTTAACCCTTTTGATTACAAAGTCTACATAAGGGGAGCCTGCTGGGCATCAACATCATAGTTCCAGAAAGGTTAGAACCTGTGGATCAATGTGGTTACCCCAAGCCTGCAAAAGCCAAAAGAAAAATCAAATCCCCTATTGATACCTCTGAAATCATTTGTTCAAGCATGTGATTTACTTATTCTACTGTGTCTTCACTTAAGAAGCTAGGTAGCCTGGGGAGAAATGATCAAGGCAATGAGGAAACTGAGGAGTCTTCTGAACATAAGAAGTAAGCTGGAGTCTTCAGGTGGCCAGCATCTGAGAAAATGTTAGCATTCAGGAAGTTCAGAGTTCACCAAGACAGTGCGCAGGGCCCTCAGTGACTAAAAAGCGTGAGGCTAAGTTGAAAAGAGAATAAAGGTTGTCTGAGGTGGAAGTAAGAAGAAATCAGTATTGCACTTATTGATGGACACCTGTCTCTTGTAAGTTACCTGACATTTTGGTGTTCTTTTTTCCATATTGAGGATTAAGTTGATATTAACCATTTATATCTCAGTGTGAATAGTTCAGAAGTGGAAATGATCAAGAGAAAACAAGCTGGGCTTCTTTGTCAGAGATGTTGGGTCTGCAGGAGCACATGTGGAAGCAATGTTTCTAATTCTCCTAACAATTACACAGAGTCTGAGGAGCAATATCATAAAGACGTCATTAGCAGGTTTATAGGAATCATTTATTCAACCTGTTTTTCCTCTGTAATGAGAGCTACTGTTTTTTCAGCACCTTCTAAGTGTCGAGTGTCTTACATGCAATATCTTAATTCTCATAATCAACCGCCACACTTCATTCGCCGTCAGGTACTTGAGCCCCTGACTGAAGAGAGATGCCATGAAATATCGATCAGCTGACTAACCCCTGCTGATGCGTCAGGGAGTTCATTTGTAACTCTAGAGGAAAGAAATGTTCATTTATTTAGGGGATGGGTATCTCTAGAAGACGACTACATCAGGAATTTCAGATCAAGTAAATATGAATAAAATCTGTAATCAGGCTAGTGTTTTGAGGGCCCTCCAATTAAAAAAAAAAAAAAAAAAAGACTGCCTTGTCTGTTTCTTTGTAGAACCAGCCCTGTTGAAAATGTGTTCAGAGAGTAGAGCGCTGCAGTTACCTTGGTAATGACATGGGAGCACCCTGCCCGTAGACTCTATGACTCATCAGAAAGTGCCATTTGGGCAATTTTAGTAGAAGAAGGCGGCCAGCTCCCAGCCCAACACTCATACACCCTGTTCTCTGTCAACAGCTCGAGAAGTGGATTTAGAAGACACGTGCTTCCAAATATTATGTAACTGAACTGGATAGAACAGCTTTTTATAAATGGTGGTAGGAACCTGTATCACTAGGGGTAGTTGTGCCGCTTGACACAGAAACTCACGCAGTCTCCTTTCCAAGCCTCCTCTGACCTTATTTATAGTAAGACATCTGTTACAAGAAAGTAGTAGAGGAAGTCATAGAGACATATCTGAGGAAGTGATACGGTTCACAGAAGAAACACATTTAAAGAAAAAACAGGAGATTTAAAAGCCCTTGAAGTCATAAATCTCTGTGTTGTAGAATCGGTACTTTTTAAGAGCTGACTTGCGTTGTTTGGATAGATGAGAAATAACATAGGGTACTGACATTTTAGGAAGAAACAGAAAGTTGGAAAAGGATTTAGAGTGAGCAGGAGGGTAGGGTGTCATTAAAGAGGGTGGCCAGAGAGGTTCTCAACACTGTGACATGCAGGCAGAGTCTAGAACAAAACGAGAGAGTGCATTTCCTGAGAGTACACTCTCTCAAAGCAATGCCTTTAAAATAAAAATGTATTTGGTTGTGCTGGGTATTCGTTGGAGCACACAGGATCTTTGTTATGACATGTGGGGTCTAGTTCCCTGACCAGGGATTGAACTCTGACCCCCTCAATTAGGAACATAGAGTCTCGTTTCAACCACTGGACCACTAGGGAAGTCTCAGAGTGGTGCCTTTTTAACGACATAGCAAGACCACAGTGAAAAGTTGTCAGAGTAAGTGGTATAAAATACATAATTGAAGGCATGATGGCTACAAGGTAAGTCACAATGAAAAGGTAGTGAGGAAGAGATGGTGTTATGTGATGATACCCTCTCCCATTGATAGCAGGCTGACCCCTCCCGGTAGCACATGGCTAGGGTTTGCATGCTAAGTGAGACTTCTGTATCATTCTGATGCTGCTGACACTTTGTACTTTCCCCAGGAGCTAATCTCTTCGAGCACTACTCCTTCACCAGAGCCAGACTTGGGAGCCCCTGAATGGTGGGAAGAGGGCACCATATTTCTCTTTGGGGGTGTAGGTATGGCAGTCAAGACCTTAGTGCACCTGTTGAATCTGCCTAAGGCCGGTTCCAATTAGAATCCTCCCAAAAGAACCAAGCGAAAGTTAGCTCGTGTTGTTGGTATTTTCCTCTTTGCTGTTCAGCAATTATTCATTTCATGCTAAGCCCTTGAATGAGTATTCTTCCAGAGCACCGAGAATGGCTCTGATGTCATGGGATTTATGTTTAAGGATACTTTTTCCATGGTACAACCTCTTGACTTGAATAACATTNAGAACCAAGCGAAAGTTAGCTCGTGTTGTTGGTATTTTCCTCTTTGCTGTTCAGCAATTATTCATTTCATGCTAAGCCCTTGAATGAGTATTCTTCCAGAGCACCGAGAATGGCTCTGATGTCATGGGATTTATGTTTAAGGATACTTTTTCCATGGTACAACCTCTTGACTTGAATAACATTATACACTCTTTGTCTCTTTCAGTGAGTGCTCTTTTACTAGCATCTAAAGTAAGAGTGTCTTCCAATATAGTAGAAATTANCAGTGCTGCAATGAACATTGGGGTACACGTCTCTTTCAGTTCTGGTTTCCTCGGTGTGTATGCCCAGCAGTGGGATTGCTGGGTCATATAGCAGTTCTATTTCCAGTTTTTTAAGGAATCTCCACACTGTTCTCTATAGTGGCTGTATTAGTTTGCATTCCCACCAACAGTGGAAGAGGGTTCCCTTTTCTCCACATCCTCTCCATCATTTATTGTTTGTAGACTTTTTGATAGCAGCCATTCTAACTGGCGTGAGATGGTTACTGATTTTTAAAGAAATCTCTTAGCAAAGAAGGAACAGAAGGAAACTTCTACAACATGTTACACATGGTAGTTAAGTTTCCAGGGTAACCCACAAATCTATTTCATTCTTGCATAAACTGTTGTGTCTATGTAACTGTAAAGAATTGGAAGCAACACTTTTGAAACCTATAGCCTGGGATTTTAGTTACACACACTCCAGGGCACCAGGATGCCTTGGGAGTAAGCTGGCTGCTAGTCCAGCAAGCCTGGGCTTGTCTATAGAACTTAATCACACTAAATATAAGTAGTCAGTCTTGACTCTGTTAAGGGNCAACACTTTTGAAACCTATAGCCTGGGATTTTAGTTACACACACTCCATGGCACCAGGATGCCTTGGGAGTAAGCTGGCTGCTAGTCCAGCAAGCCTGGGCTTGTCTATAGAACTTAATCACACTAAATATAAGTAGTCAGTCTTGACTCTGTTAAGGGGCTGATGAAAGAAGACCATGAAGCATTTAAAAAAGATGGAAGAGGCAGTTGGAGTTACTTACCTTTTTTAATCCTGTAGGACTTTTATTGTCCATCTGTGTCGGAGAATAAAGGCATGATGTTAACGGCGTTGATAAACCCATGGGAGAAGAGAACATAGAGGAGGAGTTTTCCAGGCTATGCCTGAACTTGAATGGACTAACATAGATAGGCATCTCGATCTGAATGAGGGGAGAGGGTTCTATTACAGGATTTTCAGACCATTAGCCAAACCAATTCATGTACTCACTGTAGCCCGAGGCCAAAGCTGATTGTTCAAGGCCTGTGCTTTCCTGCAGAATCAATCTTGTTGCCTCAAAGTTCAGAAACCTAAATGGAAGGAATCATACTATTTAGCTCTCAATAAAGGCAATCCAGGTCCTTCAGACTCCACAGATTTAGCCCAAAATGGTAGCGGAAGAAACTACGAAAGTCTATTTTCTGTTCATTTCTCTCAAGAAGTACCTATATGGGAATATATGACCCACACCCTTACCCCACACGCATGTAAGACTATTCTGCTTCAGCCCTGGAATCCCATGCTGTCTAACCTTATCACTCCTCCCCAGGAATCCCCTCTCCACTCCTCCTCTCTCCCCTGCTGGCCTGGGTGGTGAGAAATTGCGGGTACATCCTCTACCTCCAACAGATAGGGAGATTTCTGGATTCTATAGAGGAGATCGGAGAAAGGAAGGACAAGGCAAGTGCAGGATGATAGCTCGCTTGTAAAAGACGAAGAAAGTCATCTGCTTCACCTCCTACAGAGCCAGTCCTATTGACAGGCTGCAATTCTGAACAGATCATTAAACACTGTCCACAGAGCTACTTAAGAAATTTCAGTGCTAGAGAAGCAAAGAGCTCTCAGGGGATGGGCGCTAGGTGCCATCCCACACCCCCTCCTTTCCTTCCTTCCCTAATTACTGAGTATCTTCTCTATGGCAAGTGCTGTGACACGTTCTAGGGATACAATGACATGTGCAGCATACTTTGAAGAACTTGAAGTCTAAATAGAGGCCAATAGATATGCTGGCAGGTACAGGCAATAAACAGTTTGTAATATGACAACTGAATATGTTATAAGAAGCAATTATGTCAAGAGAAAGAGATTGGACCAAAAACAAGCAAATTCATACTAAAATGATTCTTAAGCTATAAATAATTCTTAAAAGAATAAATGAATTTTTAATAGACAAAAGTAGATCAGTGACTGCTTGGGGATGGGGTCAAATGGGAGAGGGAGAGCAGTAAAGAAAGAGATCAAGCTCAAAAAAAAAAAATACAAGAAAACTTTCAGGTGTGATGAATGTACTCATTACCCTGATTCTGATGTTGATTTCATGGGTACACATATATATCAAAGCTTATTAAAATGTTTACTTTAAATATGTGCAATTTATTGTATGTCAAACTTCAATAAAGCTGTCAAAAATATATTACAAGGTACAGTGTGGACATAAAGGAAAGAATGGTCATTTTTTTCTCCTGCAGAGGATGAGACCTTCTGCAGAAGCCTCTTAAACAGACATTGCTGCAAGCACAATCTCGTTCTCTGTATTAGACAGGGTCCTCACCTCATGTGTTTCTCACAAGGAACAGGGCACAATCAAATTGTGTAACATAAGAAGAGCGCAATAAAAGGACTGGATACAAAGGTACAAGAAAGATATGGAGAAAAACCTTAGAGATAGTGCAGCTCCCCCTGGGTAGTAGCGCAGGAGACAAGAACTCTGCCTAGACTGGAAGTAGAGAGGAGGAGAGTAGTTTCTAGAACCTGGGGAGGAGGTGTACCACAAAGATAGATGCTTGAAAAGGGGCTGAGAGCTTACAGCCAACGTCCGAACTGCATGGACCTGTTCGGGAGGAAGCAGATGAATGAAGATCCTAACTGGACTCCCCTCCCTCCCTTTCATCCCCTACCAGGGCTTCCTNTAGTTTCTAGAACCTGGGGAGGAGGTGTACCACAAAGATAGATGCTTGAAAAGGGGCTGAGAGCTTACAGCCAACGTCCGAACTGCATGGACCTGTTCGGGAGGAAGCAGATGAATGAAGATCCTAACTGGACTCCCCTCCCTCCCTTTCATCCCCTACCAGGGCTTCCTGTTGGCCAACACTAAGCAAAAGCCAGAGAATAAGGAGGCATCCATACAGACAAGACTCCTCCATCTCAGGGCAGCGGGGGAAAAGAATCTGAAAAGCCAATGGATGACAGGCGACATAATCTCCATTACAGGAGATTGATCTTTTGATCCAGGATCAAAAGATGGAAAATGATACAGAACTAACAAAATCATGTTTTTCTNCTGTTGGCCAACACTAAGCAAAAGCCAGAGAATAAGGAGGCATCCATACAGACAAGACTCCTCCATCTCAGAGCAGCGGGGGAAAAGAATCTGAAAAGCCAATGGATGACAGGCGACATAATCTCCATTACAGTCTGCTTTTTCTTTTTTTTGATCCAGGATCAAAAGATGGAAAATGATACAGAACTAACAAAATCATGTTTTTCTTCTGAAAAAAACAATGATTATTTCAGAAAGTTACTTATCACTATAAACCTTAGTTTTTACTCTGATTGGATAATCTCAGATCCTGCGTTTGGAAGAATGATGTGGAGAGCATGAATCTGAGAGTCAGAGCCTTATGCCAGGAGCTGATAAGCCCATGGACCAAATATGGCCCACCATCTGGGTTTTACCACCCACAAGGTTAAGATGGTTTCAACATTTTTAAATGGTTGAAAAAACATGAAGAGAAGAAAAATATTTTGTTATATATGGAAATTATATGAATACTTCCTTTCTGACATTTTTAGTCTCTTTCCTGGGCTCTTTACTTCTATCAATAGCCTTTACCTTAAAAAAAAAAAAAAAATAGAGCATCTATTGTCCTAACAGCCTTTCTGGCTACCTTTTCATCTCTCTTATTTTTTAACATCAAAATCACCACTTGCACAGTTATGTAATATATCTGAAGCTATTTGGGGAACTTGTGTTATTTCTATATCTATAAATTCCTATAAATTTCAGTATCCACAAATAAAGCTTTTCTTAAACCAGGTATGCCCACAGTTTACCTTATTATCTGTGGCAAGTTTTGCAGTCAGTACCAGTGTTGAATAACTGCCCAGAAAACATAAAACCTTTTACTCCCTGCCCTTTTACAGAAAATGTCTGATGACTCTTACCCTATACTAAAGAAGCTGGAGATTTGGAGACAGATTTGCCTGATTTACTTGAAACCAGACCCCAGACCCCAGTACTTGAACGTCTCATCCTGACATATTTCTCAATTTCTGTGAATCTTAGTTTCTTTTTCAAGACAGAGGAGAAAATAATGTCAACTCTATAGAGACAGTTGAGTATTAAGGCATAGAATAGAAGTACCAAGCTAGAGAAGGAAATGGCATCCCACCCCAGTATTCTTGAATGGAGAATCCCACTGACAGAGAAGCCTAGCAGGCCACTGTCCATGGGGTTGCAAAGAATCAAACACGACTGAGTGCCTAACACAAAGTGGCACACAAAGTACCAAGCACATAGACGAATGGACTGTCTCAGGTGGCTCACTGGGTAAAGGACCTGCCTGCCAATGCAGGATTCACAGGAGATGCTAGTTGGTGGGGAAGATCCCCTGGAGAAGGAAATGGCAACCCAACCCAATATTCTTGCCTAGAGAATTCCGTGGACAGACGAGCCTGGAGGGCTACAGTCCATAGAGTTACAAAGAGCTGACACGACTGAGAACATACACACAAGGACTAATACACAGAGAAAATTATTCCTCTCTTTAAAAGGATAATAAAAGCGGAAAACCATGCAACATTAAGTAACACGGGTCTTCTTATACCTTTTTATATATCTTTTTTTCTCACTTCACCGTATACTAAGCGTATTTCCATCCTGTCATCATTCCATCTAGAGTCAGAGGGCCTTTACTTCTTATCTAAAGCTAATCGCTTGCCAGTAAACACAAAATTACATCCCGTTCCAAGACACTCAAATGATAGTTACTAATCTCTAGTGTGTTTAGCACTCACCAGGTGTTAAGATTCAGATCCCTGAGCTTATTGAAGAATCTGATGTAAGACTCTCCCCTTCCTCTCTGCCTCCCTCTCCCTCCCCCTCACACAACAACATACTCACACACAAATACTTCCTTTCTAGCATTTTCAGTCTTTTTCATGGACTCTTTCCTTCTATCAGTATCCTTTATCTAAAAAAAAAAAAAAGAAAAGATTAGAGCATCTATTGTCCTACTAGCCTGTCTGGCTACCTTTTCATCTTTCTTATTTTTTGCCATCAAAATCACCACATGCACAGTATGTAACACATCTGAAGCTATTTGGAGAACTTGTGTGCTTTGTGTCTCTGTAAATCCCTGCACCATCTCTCACCTGCCATCTACTCCTTCCTTTCCTACTTCCTTTGCCAGCTCCTTTTCGTCTTCTCTCCATCAACAGAGCTTCCCTCATTTCACAGCCACACAGTCCCTCAGAGCCATCTTTAAGGAACATCAAAGTGCCAGGCTAACACGCTTTCACCAGAGGCACTGGACTTATAGTCAGTGTTTCAAGACATGGTTCTTAGGTGTTGGGTTTGATGGAACTCAAGTGTTAATGTCCATTGTCCTCTGCCTGAGCTAACAGAGAGAAGAGCTAGACAGAGAACACAAATAGAAAAGGAAAAAAATATAAAGATATACCATCTTTATTACCAATAAAGCTGATTGTGGAGAATGTGGGTTATGTCAGCATCCAAGGGGAAGGTTTGCAGTACTGAACTGTACGCTTAGACAGATTTACACACCCCATCACAGGCATTGCTGGGGAACATCAGAAATGGGAAAGAATCCTCCAGACAGGTGTAATTGATTAACAATGTTCCGTTAGTTTCAGGTGTGCAGCAAAGTGATCAGCTACCGGCACACACAGATCTATCCTTTTTCAAATTCTTTTCCCATTTAGGTTATCACAGAACACTGAGCAGCATTCCCTGTGCTATGCAGTAGGCCCTTGTTGGTTATCTGTATTAAATACAGCAGTGCGTACCCGTCAGTCCCCAAATCCCAGTCTATCATCACCTCTACCTAATTTTAGTCATCACTGAAGAGCAAACTGACAATGTGGACATGGCAACATTGGGGAGAGGCTACAGTGCTACACAGGACTTGGTAACAACAATTATTACCAAGTAACAGTAAGGTTTGGGAAGGGAAAGTTCTACTTGAGTTTTAGAAAATATATTTTTAAAATGTAGGGCAAAAACAGGCTGTTATAAAAAAGATTGGCTTTGTGATAACAGGAATAATCTGGAATGGGCTGGAGGGAAAGAATTTTAACTAAGCAATCGCTTAAAAATGCCCTAAAATTGTAAGGAGGGAAGCAATTAAAGACACCTTCTAAAAGGAACTAGAACAAGCCACGGAATGTGGGCATAAGACCAAGACTAAGCCAAAGATTAGTGTGAACTTGTATGAATAGTATCAGGAAGACTGAAGTCCTCACTGAACAGGATGAGGCTCCTGGCCTGTTCCAAGTAAAAAGAAAGAGGAACAGTCTCAGGGCTTAAGATGTAATGTTAACAAATAAGAAAGAAAAGGCAGTTGATTCAATATCACTCTTGGGCAAGCCATTTTATTTCTCTGTGACACAATTTTCTGCTTCCTCAAGTGAAAAGGTGCTGGACACCGAGATCCCATTAAATTAATTTTGTTTCTAGTTGTTCATAACAAAGAATGATCTTCAAGCTAAGAAGGGGAGTGTATATACTTTCCTTAGGACAGTGAGAAAATGCAGGCTGAATTAATAAATGGCACACTAAAGTAAGGCATGCCATTTTGACTTCATTTCTGCTGATATGTTGAGAGGAAAATGTCATTGACATAAAGTTTCTTTTTCTCATTTTCTAATTATTTTAAACTTTTAATTTTGTATTGGAGTACTGCAGCTTAACAAACAATGCTGTGACTGTCTCAAGTGGACGGAGAAAAGACTCAGCCATGCAGACACATATATGAATTCTTCCCCAAACTCCCCTCCCATCCACGTTGCCACACAACATTGAGCAGAGTTCATTGCTATACAGTAGATCCTTGTTGTTACCCATTTTAAGTATAGCAATGTGTACATGTCCATCCCAAACTCTCTAACTATCCCTTCCCTCCAGCAGTCATAAATTCATTTTCTAAGTCTTTGAGTAAGAATACACAGAAGGCAAGAATACANATGCTGTCAAGGTTTGTCATAGTTTTTCTTCCAAGGAGTAAGCATCTTTTAACTTCATGCCTTCAGTCACTGTCTGCAGTGATTCTGGAGCCCAAGAAAGTAAAGTCTGTCATAGTTCATTCTAAGGAGGCAATAAGGAACATAGTCTTCATTGCCTCCTTAGAAGCAAATCTTCTTTTCCCATTCATCCTTTACCCCTAGACTACTCAGCACTTATGAACCTCACCCTCTTAGCTCTGATAACCCAATGACCTTTATCTCCAATCCACTTAATCCATCAACTGCTCCTCATGTTGGTATTTGCCACTATCCTGCACTGCTCTACCATGAAGATTTTAAACTCTGAAATTCCAATTGCATTGTAAAATTTCTAAACATGGTCTATCAGTGGCTCTAACATGATTAGTACTAAAGTCCTCTTATCCAAACTTGTTGGTTGCTTGGTTTTCCATATTTCTGTTAACAGTGCCATGGCTGGCTTATTAGCTGATGTTGATAACCTTTAAGTCATCACTCTCCAAAATGTAAAAGCTCCTTCTTCACTGAATGAAGTGGATATCTTCATTATTCACTTTCTGAACAGTAACAATAGCATTTTAGTGCAATTCCTTTCTTGGTTCTTCACGTTGTAACAGATCATTCCCAGTGCTCTCAGATTAGTCTTCCCAATGCCTCCTTCTGATCCGGAAAAGCCTTGACTTACTGAAAAGCCTTGCTGACTCTCTTTCTGACTAAATAGAAGCTAAATCCTACAGTTTGTTACACAAAACTTTTGGTCAACTGCCCCTCATCTGTCTTTTCCAGCATGATTTCCAACAACTTCATAAATCAGCCCTTTGCTTCAATCTGTTCTACCCAAATAATTTGATGCTTCTCAGTTCAGTTCAGTTCAGTCGCTCAGTCGTGTCCGACTCTTTGTGACTCCATGAATTGCAACACGCCAGGCCTCCCTGTCCATCACCAACTCCCGGAGTTCACTCAGACTCACGTCCATTGAGTCAGTGGTGCCATCCAGCCATCTCATCCTCGGTCGCCCCCTTCTCCTCCTGCCCCTGGTCCCTCCCAGCATCGGAGTCTTTTCCAATGAGTCAGCTCTTCGCATGAGGTGGCCAAAGTACTGGAGCTTCAGCTTTAGCATCATTCCTTCCAAAGAAATCCCAGGGTTGATCTCCTTCAGAATGGACTGGTTGGATCTCTTTGCAGTCCAAGGGACTCTCAAGAGTTCAAAAGCATCAATTCTTTGGCGCTCAGCTTTGCCCCTCAATTTTTCTATTGCTCTTCTGTTTTCAAGCCCTGCTTCACTGTTTCTGCCTTGTAATCTGTTCTAATCTTCCCTCCTGGGTTAAAAAAGTAAATGTATCCTCCCCCAAACTTCTATATCACTCCCTATCTTGTTACTTTTACCTCTCGCTCATATTTCCATATAAATGCATATAATTGGCTGATTTTCATAACAAAGTACATAATATAGTGAGACCTTATGTTATACATACTTGTATTAGAATTTCATCCAATGATTTTAAATGTTTATCGAGCATCTGAGATGTGCTAGGTAATGCAGATAAGCAATGACCAAGAGGAATTTGTCTCTACTCTTTTGGGGCTTAGTCTACAAATGCTAAACTTATTGGTAAATCAATGAAGAATGAATAATTGATAAATTATAGTTATGATAAATACTAAAAAATAAAAAGTACAATGCAGTATCAATATATAGAAAGTGAACATATGATACTGTTTTTATAATCCAAAACATCCTTTCAATGGAGCCATATTCAGTCTAGCCTAAAAGTATGTGCTAGTCTGTGTGTGTGTGTGTGTGTGTGTGTGTGTGTGAAGTTGCTCAGTCGTATCCGACTCTTTGCGACCCCATGTACTGTAGCCTACCAGGCTCCTCCATCCATGGGATTTTCCAGGCAAGAGTACTGGAGTGGGGTGCCATTTCCTTCTCCACATGCTAGTCTAGAAGACATTATTTTTCTTGATTTATAGCATGATCCAGTTATGAGTAAAGACCATAGTATCTGAGCGACAAAATAAGAAACTAAATTCCCATTCTTGGGCAAGCATAACTGACTAGTTTAGTGAAAGGTGGACATACAGTATGGCCTTTTTCTTCCTGTTGTTTTACGCTAGAGCAGCTATCTTCTGCTTTTACGAATTGAGTGGAGCCATCAATTATGGCCAGTAATCTTCAACAAAATACGAAGAGCAAAAATATAAAGAAGCAAGTGATTCATCACTAAGCCTGAGGCCAGCTGTAAGGGGAAAAGCCCTTTCTGGCCTGGAGCTAGCAGGCACAATAGCACTTTATTCCTGAAGGAGCTATGGTTTGAAATTTCTGAATGGGCTTACCGCCAGTCTCAGCTGGCAGCCTACTCAGCATGCACGGGCAGGTAAACTCTTCAAATACACTTTTTTTTTTTTTTCAGTATGGAGACTGTGGTGAGATTTTATTTTTGTTTTCTTCCACTGAATTCACGCATCTAACTGTGAGAGTATAAAATTCCCTCCAACTCTCTTAAGCAAGAGCTTTCTCTTTTTCAGACATCAGGTATCTTATCTCTTTTGGCACCTCCGATTGTCAGTACATGAGTTCTGAGAATAACAGATTACAGGCTGATCAGCATCTAAGTGGGAGCAAGAAGGCCACAGTCACAGCTACTTTTATAACATGGCATGTGGGTGAAAGAGGGAGCACTAGGACAGAAGGCAGCATTCTAGGTGGAGACTGACCTATTGGGAATGAGATGAACTAAAAGAATTAACCACACAAAAGGTTACCAGGGAGGACTAGTTATCATACGGCCCTGAATTGAAATGAAACTGCAGTGAACTAGTGAAAGCCATTGCTGTTGTGTTCTCTAATTAACTGACTTTTAAACATCCTTAAGGACAATGAAGAACACACAAGCACAGAGGAATTTTTTCACAATGAATCCTGAACGTTGCCTCTGCAGCAAGACGTAAATGAGGACAGAAGAATGAAATATGCTTCTTCATGAATTTCCCCCTTTTTCTTCATGAAAAAAATTTTCCGTGGCAAGCAAATTGGAGACATTNTTAAACATCCTTAAGGACAATGAAGAACACACAAGCACAGAGGAATTTTTTCACAATGAATCCTGAACGTTGCCTCTGCAGCAAGAGGTAAATGAGGACAGAAGAATGAAATATGCTTCTTCATGAATTTCCCCCTTTTTCTTCATGAAAAAAATTTTCCGTGGCAAGCAAATTGGAGACATTGTCAAAGAACAGTTCCTTTTCACATAAAAGTTACCTTTATCAAGCTGGCAGTCAGTGCCCTCGTGGTTCATCTGCCAAGTAAGTGCCAGGCGTGGAATCTATACTGTGGCAGGCGAGGAGGCAGGCAGGCCTGGCTCTCCCACCCTCCTTATGAATCACCGTTCTTTGCTCCTTTGTACCCGAGTTGCCACTTTTCCCACTCTCTGCCTCCCTTCTCATTGGAGGGGTCTCTTCCCTCACACATGAGCGGAATGTTCCGTTGTTGCCAGGAAGCCAGGCTTACTGAATGCTGATTTCATGGAAGTCGCACAAGAGAAGCAAACAGTAACCTTCCGAGTAATCTGCATGAAAAATGACTTTACAAGACATAAAGTGTCCAGTTTGGCTGAAGATGCCTCATTTGTGCTACTTTAAAGGAGGGGAGGTATATACATATATACGTAATACATTTTATATATATATATAATATATATGCTATATATACATAGATTTTTCCTTTAATATATACACATGTGCACATATGGTTTTGTTTCTATTTTGGGTTGAGTGTTTTAAATGGATCTGTCTTTTTTTATCCAATGACTTTTCTTTTTTTTTTTTCTTTAAAGAACCCCAGAAAAGTGCAACTTTCTATTTTTTAAATTCCTAGTATATTCTAAAGGGTGTTGCATATATGTGTACATATATATGACACTTAATATTCTATTTCTGGGGTCTGATATGGTAGAAAAGTATACTTTATTTCCTTTATTTTAACATCTGAGATGAGAATGGCTATTCAAAAGAAGCAAATAAGTGCTCAATAAAAGATATTCTCCTGATATAAAAGATATCTCCATAATCATTACTTTCTGTAGTTCTCAAAAATAAAAAGTTTTACAATACGTCATCTCAAACTATGCCCCACTGTCATTTACTCAAGCTACTTTTACGCCGAGACTTTACAGGAATTAAAAGATTAGGTAATCACTTATAGTAAACTGTATCTTTATTTACTCTAAACAGCTTTATATAGTGAAGTGTCACTTAGCTTTTGACTTGATAAACTCACAGAGAAAACACTGCTTGATGGTATGTTTTGTTTTTATAAAGCAGAGGGGAGGATTTCAGGGTTATATTCTGAATAGTAAACGGTCATAAATACAATTCTTCAAAGGCCTGGAAAACACAGAGATTGCTAATAATAAAAACCATCCCCTATTATATCTTAAATAGCAATTATCTATCTCTATTGTGCTGACACACACTTTACACTCAATTTTTTCTCCCTGGTGTCATACATCTTCGTAATGATGAAGAAATAAAACTACCATATGTTTTATGCTTCCCAATTTATGACAATTACAAAAAAGAAGAAGCAGAGTAAGCTAATTTCACAAAAGAGAGAAATCTATTTATTGAAAAATTCAGTACCTAGCTGACAGTGATTTGCAAACTGTGACCAGGAGAGCTCCTAAGAAATGAAATATCCATGTTAGTAATGCGATTCCACTGAAGACATTTTTCATATGTTATTTTCCATTTTTCCATTGTTTTCACTAGTAAAACCAATAGAAATCATCGAAATTAAATCTAATAGGAAATCTGATCACTCAGAATCAGTAATGGTAAATGGAGATTCACTGTAAATTCTCCTGCTCAGTTCAGCCCAGATCTACAAGTATCTAAGAGCTGTTTGGCCCTCTGTTAGCAATCTTGGCAGAAATTCAGAAGATTGAATGGAGATGAATTCTTAATGACTTCCTAACATGTAGGTGGGGGGCTCTTTCCAGAAGGAGGCTGTGACGCAGAATCTGTAATTACAGAATGAGGGAATTGGGTACATTGAGGCTTCTCTTCAGAATGGAAATATAGGAAGTCAGTTCTTAGCAGAAATGCGATTCTGCCATGAGATACAAATAACAACAGAGGAGTTCTCAATATGCATTTAAAATATTAGTTTCCTTTGAACGAAAAGCATTTATTCATGTTGGTTGTTTACTGAGACTCTCTCAGATATTGAAAGGCAGCTATGCAGCTTTCTCGAATCTTCTCAGGTCTAGGATATGAATTTTCTTTTGTGATCAATTTCATATTTGACATTTGGTCCTAATGCTATGGATCTCCAGGTGGTCATATTTTGCATCTTGAAGATGTGAAATATCATTTGCTAGATTACTCACTCCTTGCCTAGTTTGTGTATCTTGGAAAGTTGTTTCAAATAACTGAATTGCCTTGCTGTACATCTGAAACACTGTATATCAACGATATTTCAATAAAAAATAAAATATAATCATAAATTCTAGAATGAGAATATCTTTCCTTGTGTTACCATGTTTTCCCTTAAGTCAGATTAAACATATGCCTCTTTACGGTCCAATATGGAAGGCACAAGCCACAAGAGACCAGTCAGCACCCAAACTGGGGCTGTTCTGATTGACTTGCAGTATGAATATAAAATACACACCAGATTTTGAAGCTGTCATATGAAAAAAGAATGAAAATATCTCAATAAGGTATTTGTATCAGATACATGATGAAACGATATTTTAGATATGTTTTATTAAATAAAATACACTATTAAAATGAATTTTACTTATTTATTTTTACTTTTAAGATATGTGCCTACTAGAAAATTTGTTGAATAGTGCTGGTATGTATAGCTATATAGTCAATATATTACAGCTGCAAATTCCGAGTGAATCACTTTAATTTCTTTCCCCTGTCCCAGTTTGTATGTTTTATGCAACCTACAAGACATTTGTTGTAGGAGAATACACGAAGATTGTATGAGGCAGAGTCATCGGTCACCCAGAAGATGACCCTCAACAGCAGCAGTACTGCTGTGATCAGCAGGAAAGAAGGGTCCTTAATAACTGAGATGGCGGACATAATCACTGACTTTCCCAGACCTCCAATTCTGGGATTTGGGAGCCTGCAATCACAAGCACATCTCAAAACAGGGATAGAATTCACTGTATGGAAACATCTCCTTAACCACATGGTTATTATAAAGACAATCTAAGTTGAAGAAATACTTGAGAGTCAACAGATGCAGGGGAAAATATTTCCTGGAACTCCCTTTACTGAGGTGCACGCATGCTCAGTCGTGATAGACTCACTGCGGTCCCATGGACTGCAGCCCGCCAGCCTCCTCTGTCAATTGGATTTTCCAGGCAAGAATACTAGAGTGGATTGCCTTTTTCTTCTCCGGGGGATCTCTCCAACCCAGGGATCAAACCCACATCTACTGTGTCTCCTGCACTAGTAGGTAGATTCTTTATCATTGAGCCACCTGGAAGCCCCTCGTTTATCTGAATAAAGGCAGAGACTTCTGGAAAACGATCACAGCTGTCAATTCCCTCTTCAGGGTGGCTTTTATTCTCAGGAAACTAGCCCTATCAGGGAGTTCCCTGGTAGCCCAGTGGTAAGCACTTAGGGCTTTCACTGCCAGTCCAGGTTTGACCCCTGGTTAGGGAACTCCACAAGATGCAAGGCCAAAAAACAAAAATCACAGCACATAAAACTATGAAATTATCTGAACATTGAACACATGCTTTCTTAATCTCAATAGAGAGCTTTTTGGATTCTACAGTTTAAATGGAAGAGAGGTAGAGATGGTGGTGGATGAGGGCTGACAGGATTTTGTGAATTCCAAG
Organism: Neotragus moschatus; assembly: GCA_006410615.1. Classification (NCBI taxonomy): domain Eukaryota; kingdom Metazoa; phylum Chordata; class Mammalia; order Artiodactyla; family Bovidae; genus Neotragus; species Neotragus moschatus. Next base: position 217,767 of record SJYA01000572.1, on the reverse strand, counting down.
AGACTGCACGGAACCTTGAGGACTGCGAGAACTGTAACTCGAGCCCCAAAGCTGAAGCAGGGCTGAAAATTTTAGACAGGTAGATAGACAAAATGGAGGATCACACAAACTTTGTATTGATTTGGTGTCCATATCCTGATAGCTCAGTTGGTAAAGAATCCACCTGCAATGCAGGAGACCCTGGTTTGATTCCTGGTTCAGGAAGATCTCCTGAAGAAGGGATATGCTACCCACCCCAGTATTCTGGCCTGGAGAATTCCATGGACTGTATAGTCATGGGATCTCAAAGAGTCAGACACAATTGAGAAACTTTCACATTTCACCATCAAACATTTGGTATATTAAGTAAATTTTTGAAATTATTTTTCTTTTTATAGTTGAAACATCTTTCTATTTCCTCAGGCCTCTTATTGTCTCCAAAATAAAATTGATACCCCTTCTTTGTGTCCTACAACACTTGGTACTCTAATCATCATTGTAGGAACTGCCACCAGTTCATAAAAGATATTAGCCTAGGTTGAATGGTTACATTTTCTTTATACTTAGGTAAAAATTAATAGTCAACTACTAGTGACTGTTCAGTTCTAAAAGACATGTGCTGTGTTTCTAAACCAACACCTTTCTATACTTAAATCACTTCATTTATATCACAACTCCATAGGTAAGTATGAGTCCTCAATGTACAGATAAGGAAACTGCAGACCAGAGATAGTAAATAATTAATTCATATCCACACAGCCTATGACAAAGGAAGGTCTCCCTAGATTCAAATCCGTTCCTTTTAGTCATGTAACTAAACGATACTGTCTTTGACTGTGCGAATTATGTACCAAAGCCAGATGGTGCATAGGCTATAAATTTGCAAAACATTTCATCTGACTAGAGAAAAGCGTGAACAAGAGAAGGAGCGCATGATTAGTCATCCTTTAATACAAAAGTGTTAGATCTCACTAGGGGGCCCTTTTCCTCAAACATAGAATAAGAACCTTGAGAAAAATATGTTGCTCACCAAATATGTTTTTTTTTAACAGAATATCAAACCTAAGAACAAAAAGGATATGATGTAGTTAAAAAGCATGGAACTATAGATGTTATAAATTTAAAAACTGTCTTTCCCTACTATTATCAAATGGATAGTATTCACAAGTATTCTCCATTTTTCATAAGTTCACTTTACCCCACTTCATGTTCATGAAAGACCTATATTAGTGCTTGTTTTAGCTAACAAAAAGAAATCCCAGGAGAATTTTCATTTTTGAGGAAAAAGGAGAAAATGAAAAGATCATTCAGCTATTTGTTTTGCAGCAAGCTGTTATAGGGGCAGAGCACCCCGTGCAGTGAGAGTGGCCTCGCCAAGCTTCTTCCCCAAGACCTCCCTCAGCAGCATCTCAGCATCAAGGTACCTAAGCTTTGAACTGTGTCTGTAAGCATTTGNGAAAAAGGAGAAAATGAAAAGATCATTCAGCTATTTGTTTTGCAGCAAGCTGTTATAGGGGCAGAGCACCCCGTGCAGTGAGAGTGGCCTCGCCAAGCTTCTTCCCCAAGACCTCCCTCAGCAGCATCTCAGCATCAAGGTACCTAAGCTTTGAACTGTGTCTGTAAGCATTTGTACTTTCACCTCCATTTATTTTGTGCTTCCAGTAGCAAGGAGTGTCCTAAGGTAATTGCTTCTTCCCTTTATACTTTTTTGGCTTTTGAAAGCTTTCATAGGAAAGCTCTACTTCTAGACAGCAAGGGAAACTTGTATTTCTACCTATACACTTTAAAAGCAATTATGTCTGGCCCATAATCACATAAATGTCGTATGATTTTGTCTTCAAATGCTCTTTCTCATGTCCCCCCTTTTTTTTTCTTTGAGAATTTCTACTAAAATTTCCTTTGGAATGCATGAATTTTTCCTTTCAGCCATGGAGTCCATCTGTTGTCCTATACAAAGCCAGGGGCAATTAACAGTACTAAGATGTAATTTTATTGGAAAGAGTAGGACAGATTTCTGATCGTTTTAAAAAATAATTTGCTCTATTTATCCATACCTGGCTTAATATAAATTAACAGTTGGTCAGTGCATAACACAATAAAATAACAAGAAGTTCCGCCCACAGACTAACAGATTGCATTTTAGGTACTGAAAAAAGGCAGTCAAATTTACTAATTAACTTTTCAATCTTAAAAAATGTTAGCATATTTTATAAAGATTATTTTTAATGTGCTTTAAAAGTAAATAAATTAAACATGACAAACTCTAATGCATGCGCATATTAATCTAAATGGAAGCATAAGCTCCTTCTGGATTCTAAATTGTCAATAGTTTCATGTTTCTCTAACTATCCCATCCTTTGTCATTAATTTATATGTTCCTTTAATATACAAGGCATACCTTCTTTTATTTTTTTTTTAACCATTTGTGACATCGTAAGAAATATGTATTTGATCTCTGCCCCTTGTTTCTGGACCAGAACTCCCTAAAGCCCTTGGAATTTCCCTAGTGATAAAGGTGAGAGAGGCATCTTTTTTTATCCATGACAAATCCCTCTTGATCTAACCCCAATNAGGTGGGAGGGGGGTTCAGGATGGGGAACATGTGTACACCCATGGCAGATTCATGTTGATGTATGGCAAAACCAATACAATATTGTAAGGTAATTAGCCTCCAATTAAAATAAATAAATTTAAATTTTAAAAGTAAATAAAAGAATAAAAATACTCCCTGCAAATGTTAGAATAACTGTATATATAAATAAATGTATAGAATAAATAAATGTTTAAAATAGATATCATAATACAGAAAAACCAGTGTAAACCCAACATATAAAAAAATTAAAACTATGCTTAACATTTTTGGATAAAAATCAGCCCAAAGAATACAATATATAAAATTAAACATTATAATCATTTTCTTTAATTTTTTTTCCTTCAGTCCTTTGATAGAGAAGTCTATTGATTCATAAAGCCTCACACAAATATAATTTTTNCCCAACATATAAAAAAATTAAAACTATGCTTAACATTTTTGGATAAAAATCAACCCAAAGAATACAATATATAAAATTAAACATTATAATCATTTTCTTTAATTTTTTTCCTTCAATCCTTTGATAGAGAAGTCTATTGATTCATAAAGCCTCACACAAATATAATTTTTATCTTCGAGCACATAAAATAATATTTAGCTATTAATACATTAAATGCTTACCTACTTTTTAAAATTATGAATTATCTTAGTATTTTTACTTATTTTTTAGAAACCTGATCCAACTTCAGTAAGAGTGTCATAAAATATCCTAGCCTTCTTACTCTGTGAGGTGGAGACAAACAACCAAACTCTCTCTATATACATATACCTATACACATACACATATATATATAATAGAACTGGGACTTTCTATGTGATCAAAAGAACAATTATTTTTATTTTAATAGGTGAATCAAAACAATTCACATTTACCTTATAACAGATGTGGATGTCATAGTCTTATTAAATTGTTTCATATCTTCTAAGGATATCTTAAGTTACTCACTCTGTTTTATTTGTTTTTGATGTATGCATCTCCTGANCTTTCTGTGTGATCAAAAGAACAATTATTTTTATTTTAATAGGTGAATCAAAACAATTCACATTTACCTTATAACAGATGTGGATGTCATAGTCTTATTAAATTGTTTCATATCTTCTAAGGATATCTTAAGTTACTCACTCTGTTTTATTTGTTTTTGATGTATGCATCTCCTGAAAATAGGGAAATACTATATTCTGTACTACTGGCTCCCCTTATATTTATAATTCATATGTTAAATTTGTCTTTTTCATTTTTGGTCAATATATTTCTAAATTTCCTTAAAAACAGAAGAAATCTATTTTATCTCAGCTGATTTCTTCCTCTATCTAATTTTAGTTAACTCTAATATCTTTCTTAGTTTTTCCATTTGTGCTGAAAAATGTAGTTATACTTCTATTCATTGATTTTACAGGCTTATATTTATCTTCAGCCAGTAAAAAGGGCAATGGCAACTCACTCCAGTACTCTTGCCTGGAAAATCCCATGGAAGGAGGAGCCTGGTAGGCTGCGGTCCATAGGGTCACTAAGAGTCAGACACGACTGAGCGACTTCACTTTCACTTTTCCCTTTCATGCATTGGAGAAGGAAATGGCAACCCACTCCAGTGTTCTTGCCTGGAGAATCCCAGGGACGGGGGAGCTTGGTGGGCTGCCATCTATGGGGTCACACAGAGTCAGACACGACTGAAGCGACTTAGCAGTAGCAGTAGCAATAAAAATAAGGATATCCTGCACCACCTCCCATCCTCCTAATTTTTTTTGTTAAATTGTCTCCCTACCTTCTAATTTTTCCTTTGGTTGTGTGTAGTTATCAATGCTGGCTGCCCAGGTGGCACTAGTAGTAAACAATCTGCCTGTCAATTCAGGAGATATAAGAGGATTCAATCCCTGGGTTGGGAAGATGCCCTGGAGAAGGGAAAGGCAACTCACTCCAGTATTCTCGCCTGGAGAATCCCATGGACAAAGGAGCCTGGGGGGCTACAGTCCACGGGTTGCAAAGAGTTGGACACAACTGACACAACTTAGCAGGCACACATGGAGATGTTGAAACATACCGATATGCAAGCTCCAGCCCAGAACTATTAAAGAAAAATCTATGCGACCAGATTTGGGGCACTGGCATGACTTAAGAGTTCCATAGGTGGTTCTAATATGCAGCCAGGCTTGAGAACCACTGGTTCACACTATGTTTTACTGTTTTCAGGCATTCTGCCAGTTCAGTTCTCAGCATCTGATGTCTCATCATTTCTTTCAGTACTCTTCCCCAAAGAGGCAAATGCTTCATTAAGTCCTCTCTCTCCCCCACCCCCTTTTATTTTTCATGCTTTCTATTTTTCATGGTTAAAATTTGACAGTTTCTCAGCCTTTCATAGCCACATTTTCTGGTGAAGCTTTTGCTTTTGTGAATTTATTTTCCTCTTCCCTTGCTTCCATTTTCTTGTAGTATCTCCAATTAAACCCTCTTCTGGTTCTTCCTTATTTCATATTTTAAGGAGGTGAGTTTTTTGTGTTTTTTTTTTTTCTGGAAAAGAGAATTCCATTGAAGAAAACTTTGTGGACACACAGCCTGTGCAGTTGCAGAAGGTTCTTTGCACAGAGGTCTCTGTGCTTTTCTGTCACCATCTTAAAATTTTTCATAATTTCTAAACAAAAGATCTCACATTTTTGAGGGAAGGGAGGGGAAGTGCTTCAGGTTAGCAAGACCTTTCTTTATGACCCCCAGTGGAAATGGACAATATTTTATAATACCCGACTTCCTACTGCAGCTAGAGAGGCCACCCTGCTTGCTAGAGAAGANTGTCACCATCTTAAAATTTTTCATAATTTCTAAACAAAAGATCTCACATTTTTGAGGGAAGGGAGGGGAAGTGCTTCAGGTTAGCAAGACCTTTCTTTATGACCCCCAGTGGAAATGGACAATATTTTATAATACCCGACTTCCTACTGCAGCTAGAGAGGCCACCCTGCTTGCTAGAGAAGAGGCTTCTTTGTTGTGTGGTTGCTGGTTTAAACTTGACTCCTCCAACTTGGAAGAAAAACAAATCAAAGAAAGGTCATAAAAGATTTCATGTAGCACCTTTCAATTGCTGCAGACGAGGGATTTAGGACAGGATGTGTTCTTTACCACTCTCTGAGCTTGGATGACGTGAGGTCCTGCTTCCTACTCTCGTTCTGGCTACTGGTTTCCCAGCTCTCTCACCACTTTAGGGTTTAAGGTTTTCTTTACTGCCTCATTTTACCACAAAAGCCCAGCCTTTGTATTTTTAGCTTTTATTCCCTTTATCGTTTTTAAATGATTTGTAGGAGAAAAGAAAAAGGGAAATATCTGAATTTACTTGGTAATCCTGAAAAGTATATTCAACGCTCTGTGTCTTTATGCTTTATAGGTGTCTTCTGAAGGCAACCTATAACCCAACAGTCTCTATCTTTTAGCTGTGTGTAGGCGTGAAGAGGTTAATCCATTTACATGTATTTGTACTGAAATATTTAACCCTCATTTCTTTTGTTTTCTTGCCTTTTAGTGGCATTTTAAAATTGTATATATATATATATATAACATACACTACTAATTTGAATGTTATATATTCTACTTTTATAGCGAATTGGTATTCTAAAAAAATAACATGCATGTTTAATTTATAAAATAAAAAACAATCAATGCCTACCTTCTTCTTCAGGCTTCCCAAGTGGCTCAGGGGTGACGAATAGCCTATGCAGGAGACACAGGTTTGTTCCCCGGGGTGGAAAAGTTCCCCTGCAAAAGGAAATGGCAAGCCACTTCAGTATTCTTGTCTAGGAAATCCCAGGGACAGAGGAACCTGGTAGGCTACAGTCCATGGGGTCACAAAAGAGTCAGATACAACTCAGTGACTAAACAAAAATCTTCTTTTTCACAGACACTTAATATATACATTTTCAACACCTATACACAAGTCCTATCTAAATGTAACACTTTGTTCAGACATAAGCTTTATCTAGTTTACTAACCCTACAAGGCAGATATTTATGGTTCATAACTTGTGACTAACCCACTTGCTTTTAAACTTCTAATTTTTTTATTCCTATTTATATGTCTGAATTAGTTTGAGATAGATTTACTTTTTGTCTTCTTTCTGTAACATTTCCTCTTGTTTGTGTACTTGTATAAAATCTGTTTTTGTTTGAAGTTATCTTTCTCAATCGTGAGAGATAATTTGCCAAGTATATAATTCTAAGTTGATAGTTCTTTCTCCAACACTTGCTAAGATATTAATTTATTATCTTCTGGTTTTTATTGTTGCTTCTGAGAGACCTGTGATAAATCTAACTGGCATTACATTATAGGTAAGTTACCTTTACTCTCCAGTATTTTTAATGTCTTTATCTTTGGAGTTTCAAAGTCAGTTAAATATGTCTTGAATTGGAATTTGTATTGGATTTAATTTTATTCATTGTTCTGGGATCTGGAATGCTTTCTGAATCTGAGAATTC
>SJYA01000572.1:114854-205256 GCA_006410615.1 Neotragus moschatus | reverse complement strand
CATGCACTGGAGAAGGAAATGGCAACCCACTCCAGTATTCTTGCCTGGAGAATCCCAGGGATGGGAGCCTGGTGGGCTGCAGTCTATGGGGTCACACAGAATCAGACACAACTGATGTGACTTAGCAGCAGTAGCAGCATGTCTAACCTAGACAGCATATTAAAAAGCAGAAGCATTAATTTGCCACAAAGGTCCATCTAGTCAAAGCTATGGTTTTTTCAGTAGTCACGTATGGATGTGAGAGTTGGACCAGAAAGAAAGCTGAGTGCCNAATCAGACACAACTGATGTGACTTAGCAGCAGTAGCAGCATGTCTAACCTAGACAGCATATTAAAAAGCAGAAGCATTAATTTGCCACAAAGGTCCATCTAGTCAAAGCTATGGTTTTTTCAGTAGTCACGTATGGATGTGAGAGTTGGACCAGAAAGAAAGCTGAGTGCCAAAGAATTGATGTTTTTGAACTGCGGTGTTGGGGAAGACTCTGAGAGTCCCTTGGACTGCCAGGAAATCCAACTAGTCAATCCTAAAACAAATCAACTCTGAATATTCACTGGAAGGACTGATGCTGAAGCTCTAATACTTTGCCACCTGGTGTGAAGAACTGACTCTTTAGAAAAGACCCTGATGCTGGGAAAGATTGAAGGCAGGAGGAGAAGGGGACAACAGAAGATGAGCTGGTTGGATGGTATCACTGACTCTATGGACATGAGTTTTAGCAAGCTCCAGGAGCTGGTGATGGACTGGGAAGCCTGGTGTGCTGCAGACCATGGGGTTGCAAAGAGTCGGACATGACTGAGCAAATGAACTGAACTGATCTTTCATATTTTTCCATCCTCATGTCTGTGTTAATTTCTCAGAAATTTCCTCAGAAGTTATTTTTCCAGAAGAAATTCATTGCTAGGTTTCAAATATTTCTGTTCTATTTTCATACTGCTTAGGTCCTTCTCTTTGTTTCTATTATTGTTTTTCCCTCTATTTTACTTTTATAAAAATATTAGTATATATTTATTTTACATGTAAATCTATATACTATAACATACTCCTGAAATGTTGCTGTCTGTTGGTGTGGTGAATTCTATCCTATAATTATTTAAGAAATCCTGGGAAGAAGAATTAAATAATAACTAAGGAAATGCCTCTTCTATGCCTATACTTCTATCATTTAGCGTTTTGACAGGAGTTATAGCAGAAAACTGGATTACTTTATTATAATGCTTCATTCTTTCACCAGCCAGATTACATCCAAATTTTTTCATCTGGATTTCTTGGCCAGTTTCTACTTGTAGGATAGTGGGATATTTTCTCAAAGACTGACTGGGCAGGATAGTGTGAAGGAATATAGCAATCATGCATGGATATAGCTTTATTAGTGCTCCAGAGTCTTCAAAGTCAATTACTGCATTAGTGCAAACTTCTTCAGATAACTGTAGTCCCTAATTATCTTTAAAGATGTTAAGAATGAAGCCTCTTAATTCATGCAAATAAAGAAAACATTTCTTCATTAAACTGATGAATTATACTCCTTTCTTTTTACTGGAGGTTTTAAAAATTACATCTTTTTTCCAGTCCAAGGAAGTAAGATCATTTTTGATAATGGAATCCGGACAATTTCTACAACAGGTCTGTTTTATTTTCTAGATGCTCAAGGGTTTAGAATTGTTTTTTGATTATCTGCTTTACTACTGAAGTTTGTGAATGACTTCCTTTAAAATTTTATTGGTGTCCCCAGAAATTTAATGCTGGATGCATTACAGCTATACCCTTATTGAAATCAGTAAAAGTCATTTTTGTTGTTCAGTCACTAAGTCATGTCCAACTCTTTGAGACTTCCCTGGCCTTTACTATCTCCTGGAGTTTGCTCAGACTCATGTCCATTGAGTCCGTGATACTATCCAACCATCTCATGCTCTGTTGCCTGCTTCTCCTTCTGCCCTCAATCTCTTCCAGCATCAGGGTGTTTTAAAATGAGTCACCTCTTCACATCTGAAAGACTAACTTTTGGGGGCTTTCCTGGTAGCTCAGATGGTAGAGAATCTGCGTGCAATGAAGGAAACTTGAGTTTGATCCCTTGGTCAGGAAGATCCCTTGGAGAAGGGAATGGCCACCTGCTTCGGTACTGCCTAGTGAATTTCATGAACAGAAGAGTCTGGCGGGCCACAAAGAATTGGACACGACTAAGTGACTAACTTAAAATTCATATAACCATTTTAATATTCAACTCCCATTAATTATACCAACAAATGCTAATCTCCTATTTTACCCTCTTCAGCATTGTTTCATGATTAATTAATCACATTGTCACACCTGCAAGAGAGGATGAGGTCGGAACCCCTGCATTCACTTTTATGTCCAATACAGGTCAATGCCATGGACTTGCACTGTTCTAAAAATGTGACCACCGGTCACATGTGGCCATTGAAATTCAGACTTAAAGATAAATTAAAAAGTCAGTTTCTCGGATGTGCTGCTGCTGCTAAGTCGCTTCAGTCGTGTCCGACTCTGTGCGACCCCATAGACAGCAGCCCACCAGGCTCCCCCGTCCCTGGGATTCTCCAGGCAAGAACACTGGAGTGGGTCGCCATTTCCTTCTCCAGTGCATGAAAGTGAAGAGTGAAAGTGAAGTCGCTCAGTCATGTCGGACTCTTAGCGACCCCATGGACTGCAGCCTACCAGGCTCCTCTGTCCATGGGATTTTCCAGGCAAGAGAACTGGAGTGGGGTGCCATTGCCTTCTCTGTCTCGGATATGCTAGCCACATTCAAGAGCTCAGGAGCCACATATGGCTGGTAACCATATTGGACAATGTAGATATAGAACATTTTAATCATCACAGAGCTCTATTAGAGAGCGCTTCTATAGATAATAACCCATTTGATTCAAGGAACTCAAACGTGATTCTTAATTGAAAACTATACCTCTGTGAGTAACCGTATAAAGTTTTATCTATCAGAGCATCACATCCAAGTTCTCCTCTATTTATATGAATAATTTGCTCAATTTCATTAGTTGTATAAGAACCTCATAGTGCAACATAATACTTGTACATTTTAATCACCATTTATAACTACTGTAATAAATTCATACTTCAAAGAGAATTCTAATGAATCAAATGTGACCATCCAAGTGCCAGAAACTGTCGTCTTAAAAGAGAACTGATCTGTGAACAGTTTTAAACATATCAACCTTACAATTTATATACCTACATGCAGTCATATCTCAATCATCATATCTTTAGTAGTCTTTCAAGATAATATGCTGAAAACTTCCTGTTAAATGGTATTGAAGGATTCTATTCATATGGAATGACATCTAGAAATTTTTCTTTTCATTATCTTCAGTATCTAATATTATCTTACCAATAGCTTTATCTCTGGAAATTTTAAAGTATTCAAAATTGAAATGAAGTTATCTTTCTCAGGAGATTGTATGACTGTGTTTCACTTCCCTGGTGGCTCAGATAGTAAAAGCATCTGACTACCATGCAGGAGACCTGGGTTTGATCCCTGGGTCAGGAAGATCCTCTGAAGAAGGAAATGGCAACCCACTGCAGTACTCTTGCCTGGAAAATTCCATGGATGTAGGAGCCTGATGGGCTACAGTCCATGGGGTTGCAAAGAGTCAGACACACTGAGCAACTTCACTTTCACTTTCATTTCACAGTCAGAAATCAGTAAATTACGTTTGGCTTATCCGACACCACTTCCGTTACTCATTGTTGTATGGCCTGGACTGTTTGTTGGGTGGACTTCATTACCACTTTGATGTGATAGAAGGAATTCCGATGTACTACATTGTTTCCAGACACTTCCAACTTAACAGTCAACTTTTTGGTGCTTCAGCAAATTTAAAGTATAAGAAGATATTTGGGAGGGATACATATTATATTAACGCATTCTCCATCAATTATTTCTAATTATATCATTTCAACCATACTCATTCCAAGAAACATCACAAAACAAGAGGACTATAAAAGCTCCACTGTTGGCTACAACACCGGGTTGCTACATCATATGCTCAAAATAATACAAAGGAATTGTGTTTTGTAAACTAGTCAGCTAGAAAAAGGTGTTTAACTGACCAATCTATTATTGACTTGTAACCATTTCCTTTTTCCTTGTAGTAGGATATTATTGTGCATATCAATAATACAGTGATACAATAATATAATCAGTATAATGTCCATATCATCGTACTGATCTTTATGGTTGATTTGCTAAGTGTTACAAGTTTGTGCCCTTAAGCACCATCACTCTTGTCCGTATATCTCCTTTTTCTAGTCACCATCATTTTACTCTGCTTTTTACAGCTTTCACTTCTTTTAGGTTCCACATATAAGTGATAGGAGACAGTACTTGTCTTTATCTTATCTCACTTCGCACAATGCACTCAAAGTCCATCCCTGTTGTCACAAATGGAAAAACATCTTCTCTTCTTGTTGCTAAATAACATTCCAGTGTATATATGTAGCACACTTCTTATCTATTTATCCATAAATGAGCATTTGTGTAGCTTACACACCCTGTCCATTATGAATAATGCTCCAATAAACATAATCATGTATATACTTCATTGAAATCTCATTTTTATTTCCCTAAGGTATTAATATATACTCAGAGTGGAAATTCTGGATCATATGGTAGATCTATTTTTAGTATGTGGAGGCCCTTCCCTATTATGTTCTATCATGGCTGAACTAATTTACATTCCCACCAATAGTGTATAAATATTGCCTTTTCAGGAAAAAAAAAAAACTTTTATAAGAATTAGTGTTTAAAGGATACGTCTCAGAATGCTGTCCTCTGGAGGAAAGTAAAAATTAGATAATTTTAAAAATAAAATTAAAAAAAGAAGATTCTCTTTTGACTACATCCTCGCCAGCAGCTGTTGTCTCTTGTCTTCTGGACGGTAGCTATTCTAACAGATGTGAGGTGATGTATCCTGGTTTTGTTTTGAATTTTGAATTTGTTTTGAATTTTGTTTTGAATTTCCCTGATGATAAGTGTGCAACCATTTCTCTATCAGAGAAACCAGCATCTTTTCTAAGAGAGTATGTGAGAATTCCACCTGCTGCGGCAGCTGTTTGTCTACTGTCAGCCACCAAAGGCATGAAGAGAGAGTGTGAAGATCTTCACTGATCACTGTGACCATTACTGCAGAGTCATCTGACTGTACCACCATAGAACCAACCACAGATCTAGCCAGTTTTCCAGAAAATACTCCAGTTTTTCTCAGGCCTTTGTTTATAGCTCTATTTCTAGTCCTTGCCCACCTTCCCCCCATCAACCCCACCCGTCCACTCTGCAGCATTTAAGCCTCATAAGCAGGTAAATGGGACCCTACTCTGACAGGCAGACAGAGGGGTTTCTCACTGAGTGGAGTCACAGAAACCTCCCCATAATCTATAGTATTATAATCTATAACAGTTTTCCTTTCTTAGGTGTAGTTTTAAATTGTGAGAATAACAAGTGTGTTTGTGTGTGAGAGAGACAGAAAGACAGAGCATCTCATAGAACTTGAGTTGTGGAAATGTCACTATAGCAGGGTTTTTATAAGTGCATTTTCAGGCTTTCCAGTTTTTTTCCATTATTTCTCATTTCTTTACCATGTTGCCTTTTTCAACTAAGGATCTTGCTAGCCTCTTATGACTATAATTCATCTTTAAGTGGACCTAATAGTTCTTACTCGGACCTCTCAGTTGGCTCAGTGGTAAAGAATCTAACTGTCAAGCTGGAGACGCAGGTTTGATCCCTGGGTCGGGAAGATCCCCTGGGGAAGGAAACGGCAACTCACTTCAGTATTCTTGCCTGGAGAATTCCATGAACAGAGGAGCCTGGCAGGCTACAGTCCTGGGGTCACAAAGAGTCAGACATGACTTAGTGACTAAAGAACAGCAACAATAGTTTTTATAATGATACTTTTGCTAATTCTATATTGTCACATTGATCAACTGTCTTACATCAAAAATTCAGAAAGTAAAGGCATAGTGTAAGAAATGTGGCAGCAAAAGATAATCAAATCTGTCCCCTGGATGCAGACACACACCCACACGTGCATACATGTACACCCACTGACAAATAGCATAAGAGGCCTGCTCAGCTCAACTCCAACTCTCCGTCCACTTCATTCCAAGACAAGAAAAAATAATAAAAAATCAATAAAAAGTTCAAATAAATTTACCACCACAACCTCTCATGTATCTCCTAGGCTTATTTTTTCATCAGAAAAATAAGCTATACAAATGCAGTATTAATGGGAGGCGTAAGATTTCTTTAAACTGATTCCAGAGTTATGAAATCACATCTGGAGAGCTGTAGCAATTATCTTTATAAGACTTCTGCTGAAGAAGGGGAGGAAACCTCTCACTGGGATAAAGGGGAATGGGTTTAATAATTTGGAAAATGTTTCCTGAGGCACCAAACATTTGAATTCAATAGCTTGCTGCAGTTGAAGCCTTTATCATCAGTAATTGTTAATATACTGTTCAACTTATTTCCTTGTTTTCTCACTTACTAATATTTCTCCCTTATTTAATTGTTAGGTTATAGGGAGGAAGAGTGATGGGATTGTCTTTTAGAATTTTTTTTTTTNCCCAAAATTCCTCCCTGGTCTCAGACCTTCCAGTAGTGGCTGCTCTTCCTTTTCTGCCTCTTCTGCATCGCAGCGAAGTAGAGATCGTGCGGATTTCACGCTAGGGGAGATGCTGCACATGCGCAGAACTTCTGCAGCCAGCATCCCCTACTGCAGACTCGGGAGTGGTCTCCTGTGTTGTTCCCGCGAAGATGGCGATGTCCCCATGGTGCAGAGGAGAGTCTGTGTCACACAGAGCAATGATGGGTGGGTTCATATTAAGACGTATCTGTGAGAGGCTACTGATCAGTTCTGGGATCGGGAGGCTCTGGCAGCGGTGGCTCTGGGAAGCCTGCCTGGATCTGGTCACTGAAGTTTCCAGGAGTAAAGTAGCCAGCAATAGGAGTGGCCCCAGTGGTAGCAGCAAACTTCAGCACAACTCGCTGGCTAGTATTCCTGGAAGAGAGGAGGCTGGCATCACCCAGGTGGTACAAGCTGCAGAACTCTCCTCTGTTCTCTTTAGATTTATGACATACATGCCATCACTTTTCCTTTTGTAGACGATTGTTCCAGTTGGAAATCAAGGTTGGTGCCATCTAAGGGGGTTCCTACTGTTAGAAATTTGAGAACACCTTGCTCCTTGCTGGAAAGCAAAGACTCAGGACATTGTGAAAGAAACAAAAAAGATATCAGAGAAATGATGTGTGTAATCTTTGGTATGGGTGCCCCTAGACTGAAGCAGAGAGAGCAATGGCAACCCACTCCAATACTCTTCCCTGGAAAATACCATGGGCGGAGGAGCCTGGTAGGCTGCAGTCCATGGGGTCGCAAGAGTCAGACATGACCNAAAAAGATATCAGAGAAATGATGTGTGTAATCTTTGGTATGGGTGCCCCTAGACTGAAGCAGAGAGAGCAATGGCAACCCACTCCAATACTCTTCCCTGGAAAATACCATGGGCGGAGGAGCCTGGTAGGCTGCAGTCCATGGGGTCGCAAGAGTCAGACATGACCGAGCGACTTCACCTTCACTTTTCACTTTCATGCATTGGAGAAGGAAATGGCAACCCACTCCCGTGTTCTTGTCTGGAGAATCCCAGGGACGGGGGAGCCTGGTGGGCTGCCATCTATGGGGTTGCACAAAGTCAGACATGACTGAAGCAACTTAGCAGCAGCAGCTAGACTGAAGGTGTGATCCATGTGCACACAGAACGGATGGGAACAGCAGTGCATTTCCTTCAGTAAGGAGACGGAAGACAGAACAGATGCAAAATTATGTTTGGAAATACAGTGAAGGGAGATTGGGGAAATTCCAGATGGTGATTTCTATTTCCTCTTTGGAAGTTTTCTGTTGAGAGTTGAAGGCATTAAAGAGAGATGGGTCAGGTACTTAAGGACAGTGAAAAAGAAATGGAATCACTGTGGTGTATAGTGGAAAACAAGCTGATCTGGAAAATGAGATCAGGTTTCTGGCATTCTTGGGATACCTATGCATTTGACAATTATAAATTTATAGTGAAACCCACTCACCCTGTTTTAAATTTTATTGCAGTGCTCTAGCTGTCACTTAAAGGCATTAAAAAAAAAATTCAGATAATTGGGTTCTTCCTAGTTTGAAGTTTTGGAAAATAAGGGGAAGTGAAATTGGAATATTGGAACAGGAAACTGAAAATGATGGATTATAGAGAGTAAGAGGATAGAAAGAGGAGAGGAGACAGAAGCTAACAGATGTGAATAAAGTATGGATAAATGAACGAGAAATCATAAGAGTGTTGAGGCACAATCCTGCTACAATTAGTTTTATAAGGAAGTTGGGACTATCAGTTGTGCCTAACAGATTATGTATGTACTTATGTATTTGTGGCTGCACTGGGTCTTCATTCGCTCTGTGCGGGCTTTTTCTAACTGTGATGAGTGGGGGCCACTCTGTTGCAGCCTGCAGCTTTCTCACTGCAGTGGCTTCTCTTGTTGCAGAGCACAGACTCTAGGCACACAGGTTTCAGCAGTTGCAGCCTGCAGGCTCGATAGGTATGACACATGGGCTTAATTGCTCTGAGGAATGTGGGATCTTCTCGGAGCAGGGATTGAACCCATGTGCTCTGCGTTGGCAGGCAGATTCTTATCCACTATAACACAAGGGAAGTCCTGGATAGTTTCAATAAGTGGTTTTGGAGGTGAAAGGCTTTAGATGAAGAAAAGTTCCATGGTCTGCATAGAGTGTGGAGTAAGGTGGAATGGAAATGAAGATTATCTGAGAAGAGGAAGTGTATCATTTGTTGGTGTGGGAATGTTCCCTTTATCCGTGGAGTCAAACAAGCACCAGAAATACGCTAAAGAAATACACAATATTATGGGAGCCTTGGAGACAGCCTATGGAATTAATATAACTGCTGATACTGTTGTCCTTTCAGTCATGTTTGACTCTTTGCGACCCTGTGGACTGTAGCCCACCAGGCTCCTTTGTCCATGAGGCTTCTCCAGGCAAGAATACTGGAAAGGATTTCCACGCCCTCTTCCAGGAGATCTTCCTCACCCTGGGATCAAATCCACATCTCTTATGTCTCCTGCATGGGCAGGCATGTTCTTTATCACTAGTGCCACCTAGGAAGCCCAATATAGCTTTAACCACTGTAAATGTCTGATACTTTGTCTCCATGAGTAGAAACTGTGTCTATTTTGGCTATTTTATCTCTAGGATCTAACACAGTTTCTGGCACATAAAGGGGACTTGATGTTTACAAATGAATGAATGCATAAACAACTGAATGAAGGATGGTGTGGTAACCACTTTCCAAAGCTCATGACTCGCACTGAGCTTTGACTCCTAGTACTCACATCCATGTATAGTCAGGTCCCACATTACACCAGAGTTGGTCTATGCGATCAGCAGACCACAGCGGAGGTCAAGCTGCGCTGCTCTGAAGGTAGTTTATAAAAGCTGCAGCCTCCATCCTGGATCACTTGCACTGGAGGAAGCCATGTCACGAGCAGCACATGGTGAAAAACTGAAGGAGTACATGTGTGAATGATTTGGGAAACAGACCCTCAGGCCCCATGCAAGGCATCAAAGACTGAAATGCCAGCCAACAGCTCAACTGCAGTCTCTTGAGAGACTCTGAGCCAGAACCAGCCAGTAAAGCTGTACCTAGATTCTTCTTCTTTTTTAAAAAAAATTATATATTTATTTATTTTTGACTGCTCTGAGTCTTCATTGCTGCAAGTAGACTTTCTCTAGTTGCACGAGTGGGGCAAACAGTGACGTGCAAGCTTCAGCAGTTTTGGTTGGAGGCTCTAGAGTGCGGGTTCAGTAATTGCAGCACATGGGTCTAGCTGTCCTGAGGTATGTGGAATCTTCCCGGAGCAGGGATCAAACTCATGTCCCCTGCACTGGCAGGTGGATTCTTGACCACTAGACCACCAGGAAGTCCTGAGCCTGAATCATTAATCCTTAAAAATGATGTGAGAGAATGTTATTTGCCTTAAGCTGTTAAGCTTTGGGGTGATTTGTTATGCAGCAATAGATAACTAATACAGATGGTAAGCTCTTTTTAAAGTACATTTCAAAGCTTATCTTTTTCTTTTTTTTTACAAATAATTTCAGAAATTTTTCTCTACTTTGACTCCATTCAGAAGGCGAATTCCCCAAACTTCCACCATTCTTCCTGCCCCTAATTTCAATTATTATCATTTCATGAAGAGGAATTTTCAGCCTGTAGGTCTATGAAGAAACCAGGACAAAACAATTGCTTTCTGATCTCAGGAGATAATTTATATTTCCTTTGATCTGTTCATAAAATCATAACAATGTCTCCACTCTTTACATTATAGTAATTTTAAGAGTCCAATATTTCTACATTAATAATAAAAATACCATAAAACTTTAGTGTTTAAAGGCATAAGATACCACTAGATTATGGCATAGTAACTTATTTTCTCATTTCATGAGATATTGTGTAGGCTGATATAGAAAGTATAAAGACTTTTGAAATTGCAATGATTGGCCGATCCACAATGATTTATTGCCTATTTGGCATGTTCTTCAATTATTCTCAAAAGTGAAAACAAGCCAGGATAATAAATCATAATTGACACAAGCCACAAAATGCAGTTTCAGCACAGGATAATTCCACTAACACTTAGTTTTGCTCATTTCATTCTAAATGATTAAAACCTCAATAATAAAAATACAGAAATAAATTGGAAACTTTACTTTAAGGGTAATTAATTTTGGATGCAATGTAATTTCTGTTCAAGTTAACTGTTGTTTTAATTCATCTCATTACTTAAAAAATGAATCATTACGTGGTAAAACTATTATATAAGGATAGTTTAAAAGCTCTTTATATTTGTCAGAAAAAAAACAGTTCAATGAATTAAAAGGAATATTGAATGTTATTTACCAGATGGGCCTATTTTCAGAAAATATTTTAGACAATTCTAAAATTAATTTTAATAAATAGCAAATCTACACAGTTAATTGATAGTTTCCCATATAAATTTTGTTTAAAAAAGTAAATTATTTTATAAAAATATAATCTTAGCATATGAGGTTTCTTGCCTTATCTGTAAAAATTATTTAATATATATAACAGCCAAATTTTAAGGAATGTCAATTTCCTCTACATAATGATGAAAGCGCATAACATTTTATATCTTGCTTNTAGTGAGAAGCATATATCAGGAAGAAGAGGTTCAAAGAAATGATGACCCATTGACTCCAGAAAAGTCAGAGGGTTCAGACCAAGCTTGGAAGAATGAGCATTAGCCAGGGAAGGGAAACCTCATTATCTGAGATTGGAGGAAAGCAGTTCTTTCTAGAAGTAAAGGGAAGAGATTCGTTCTGGTCCTAAAACCTGATGGATGGCAGTTATAGAGAGATAATATTTTGGCTAAAAAGAAAAAATGAACATAATGATTTTTAACATTGTCAAAAGTATGATGAATCATAAAGAGTGACTAGATGTTATTTTGGATGAAAGATAGGCAATAAACAGAATAGCTCATTCCAATGACCCAGTCCAATGTTGATTCTCTGGTCTTCAGAATTTGTTTTACATACTTGCTTTCTAGTCTAACACTATTGTAGACATTTTTCAAAGGCTTAGAAAACAGGCAAATATTGATTTTAAATTAAGCTTGTAAGAAGGCTTTATATCCCATGCTTGTCTCTGACAGAAAAAGGGAAAGTGCGTTTTCACATTTAAATGGCAAGGAAATGAAAGTAGCAATAAACCTAGATTTTCTCTTTAAGGCCATAGAATTTTGAGAATACATCCTTGAGAACTTACTTGAACCGTTCAGATCACGGTTGTTAGGGGAAAAGAAAACAATAATTATTTTACTATGTTTTATAATCTTGATGGTGGTGGGTAGAGATAATGGAGTGGCACATGTAGACGATGAAACGTCATTAGCTTATAACCAGCAAAGGTAGAAGAAGAGTTGCTCTCCCACTCTACGGAATACATCTGTCTTAGTACAACTAACCATTATCTTAATCTACTAAGAAGTGTCTTACTTACAAAAAATTATTTTTTCAGAGGGTAAACATTTAATCAATCCAACCTGATGACTTCTGCTCAAATATATCTGTCTGTGACGATAGATAGAAATAAGTAATAATGTATGTGAGCTATGGGACTTCCCATGTGGCACAGTGGTAAAGAGTTCACCTGCCAAGCAGGAGATACAAGAGATTCAGGTTTGATATCTGGGTCAGGAAGATCCCCTGGAGTAGGAAATGGCAACCCACTCCAGTATTCTTGCCTGAAAAATTCCACGGACAGAGGAGCTTGGTGGGCTACAGTCCATGGGAATCACAAGAGTTGGATTCCACTGAGTGACTGAGCATACAACCATACGAGCTATATGGGAACGATGTATTACTATCATAGTATAAAAAGTATACATACTTTACTTCCCCTTTAATTCCATATTTTATTCACTGACTCTACAGTATTCTTCAGTTTCTTAGCACTTCCACTGAATTTACGAGTCAAACAGATTCTGCAGATAAAATACCCCCCTTCTACCATCTGTTTCTATCTGTATTTATGTTAGGAACACTTTGGAAATAATTTGCCAAGTAAGGATGGTTATGGGAAACCATGGACATTTCACAACCACAAATGACTAACCTTGACATCAGACAATTCCCAGATATATAAATGTGAGATGGTAAGATTTAGCAAATAAAAATATAGGCCATCTGGTTACATCTGAGTTTTAAATAAACAATAAACTTTTAAAAATAGAAATATGTCCAAATATTGCATGGGGTACATTAAAAATTACTTTGTACTAAAAAATTTATTTACTATATTTGAAATTACTCTTTAAATTTATCCATTAAATTTAATGCATTATAATGTACTAAATTATCCTGTACTAAAAAACTATTCACTGTTTATCTGAAATTCAAATTTAATTTGGCATTCTGTATTTTATCTGGAAATCTTCTGCAATGATAGTTTGTAGTAACTATGTCTTCCTCTTCTGTCTGAGTTCCTTTATGGTACAGCTGGAGTAATCCATACTTGAATGGTTAGCACCTAGACCAACGTGTGATACATAGTGGATGCACAATAGAAACGTGTTGAATGAATGGGTGACTGTCAAGGGTGGATTTTAAAGAACCAATAGAAATAGAGATAGGGAGACGGTGGTATAGATATAGATGTAGATATTTATTCTCTAGCTTATTTTGTTGGCATAGCTCAACAAAGTAATTATTATTGGTAGCAGCTAATGAGAGAAATTTTCACATATTCAAGTATGGGGAAGTCATTCTGGCTCACATATGATTTGGCCTGAACTTTATGCTATGTAGAAAAGTCTCTCTTATGGATTGTACATCTGCTTTACAGACACAGATGTATAGAACAGACTTTTGGACTCTGTGGGAGACGGAGAGGGTGGGATGATTTGGGAGAATGGCATTGAAACATGTATACTATCATGTAAGAAACGAATCGCCAGTCTAGGTTCGATACAGGATACAGGACACTCGGGGCTGGTGCACTGGGATGACTGTAGCCTGCCAGACTCCTCTGTTCATGAGATTCTCCAGGCAAGAATACTGGAGTGGGTTGCCATTTCCTTCTCCAATGCATGAAAGTGAAAAGCGAAAATGAAGTCGCTCAGTCGTGTCTGACTCCTAGCGACACCATGGACTGCAGCCCACCAGGCTCCTTCATCCATGGGATTTTCCAGGCAAGAGTACTGGAGTGGGGTGCCATTGTCTTCTCCAGAAGACCCACTAGAAGATACAAATGTTCATCTGAACACTGAGAAATTAAACAAAAAGTTTATGGTGAAAAGTGAAGAAATCTATGACTCTCATGAGTTGCTACTGGCAGCCTCTGGCTAGAGTTCACCATAAAATCCCAGGTAAGATCCTCCAAGAAGCAAGAGGTTCATTAAGTTACCCAACTATCATATGAATTGTATCCTTTTTTTTTTTTTTTTGAGAAAAAGTATTCTTCCAGGAATGTACTGAACTCTGTATGTAAATAAATATAAACTTCCAGGGCCTAAATGTGATTGACATGAAACAGCATACTGCAACTAAACTTTACCAGAACATGTACATACACAAACTATACCTTGATTATATATTAAAGAAAATAAATATAAAATATGTAAGTATATTTATATAGAAAAAGAATATATATTTATATGTGAATAAATAAGTAGATTGGTAGATAGATAAATAGATGATAGATTGAGCCTGTGAACAGAGGCTCCTGATTTTAAGGCTTTCTAACTTTAACCCACAATATACACTGTTCAGGTAACACATCTCAGAAATGGCTGTGACTGCTGTAAAATTGTGAAATGTGAGTTACAATGTGTTTGATGTTCCCGCCCTTCTGATGGCTTCTCTTCCACACCTGAGCTGTTCCAATGACTGCAAAGACCTATTTTCCAAGGACTGAACCTCTGAAGCCTTTCCCTCCATTGCCCTCTCTGGGACTATCAGATCCATGGCGGCTGGTCCTCTAAAATCAGTTCTGCATTTCTCTCAGTTAACATAGAATTGGTTTCCATCCTGTTACCCATACAAACCTCAACAGCAACTTGACTCTCTCAAGGTGGTTTTTGTATTTCTTGGGTAAATGACAATATCTTTAACTGTGAGAATAAAACTAGCAGAGACCACAAGATCCACCTATCCTTTTTATCAGGACAATTTTGATTTCAACAGTGCTTAGTGATCTAACTCAAAAAAGTGACTAGTGATGCGACTTTGTGGCCGCATAAGAGGAGAGTTAAGAGTAAATTTTGCTACTCTTGGGTTATTCTGGCAGTCTAGTCTAGATTTGATAACTGAGATCACATAGAACACTATATTGGCCCCTGAGTAAACCTTGTTCCTAAACAGATGTTCTCAGAAGTTTCTTTTGTAGTTAACTCTTGTTTAGTATTTCAAGTATAAGCTCCTCCACTAGGCAATCAACATTCCTCCCTGTGATCAAACACCCCACTCAATCTGCTCAAATTTATTCCATGTTGTTTTTATAGCACATAACATCTGCTTCTTTCATTCTTGTCTCCACCCTCTTTGACATTAATTTTTTTTCCAGCCAGTCATTCTGGATTAACTCTACATCTCTAGGAAACCGTCTCTACTTACTCCAGTCCATGTGAAACACTTTCTCTGAACTTTCATTGCATTTCTAGTTTATATACACACTTCTTGCTACTCAAGCCAAAGTTTTCTTCTTAAGTGCAAACTCACCTGAGCAATCATCCATCTCCATCACAATTCTTATAAAAATTGCAGCACTCCTATTTTTATTCAGGGAAAAAAACAAGATCAAGAGTCACTTTCTTACTATTTATATGTGTTCCTGAATAAACACATATAATAAACACAGAGATTTGAAATGTATTACATGACTGTAATCAATTTCAGAAGCAACAGTAAATTTCATTATATTAACTCTGTGTATTTAACTTAGTGTTTAGAGGCTGTGGATATTAGTAAGAAGCAGCAGTGACAGCCAAAATACATTCAGAATCCAATTTTGTGTGTGGCAAGCTTTCTTAAAAAATTTAAAACTGAAATACTATTTTTGAGACAAGAACAAGACATGGGAGTACATTGTACAGATAACCTACATCAAATGATTACTAAGAATACAAGGATAATTCCAGAACTTGACTTTCTGTGCCTTAGACTAGACTCCTGAAAGGCTACAAATGGAGTCTTATATAAGTAGAAACATAGGAGGTACATACAATGTGGCATTCCAGTTCAAGGCATGTGTTACTTTTTTTTTTTTTTTTTGGTATTTCTTGCAACAGAGCAATTAAAAAATAAAAAATCTTTCCTTTCGACTCTGCAAGAAGACACTTGGGGAGTTCCATGCGCCCGGGAGGACCATGGCTGAGCTTAAAGTTACTCCAGGCAACTGTGCACAGCAGGAGAGTTCGACTGGAGTCGGCGCAGAGGTAGGGGCAGAGGCAGGAGCAGCGGCAGGGTCTAACTGTTCACAGTCACGGCCGGAGATTATTTGCAGTCAATCGCCCCGAAGGAAATGTGGTCTGGAACTACTTTGGAGATTTGAAAAATGAAAAGAAATGGGAACCCAAGTTACCCAGCCCGCCTCCCCCACCTCTTTCTGAGTGTACCAACTTAGCATTCGGTGACAGAACAACAATCAAATGAAAAACATTTCCAGGGGTGAACCCCAAAGGTCAGTCTCTGGCTGCGCCGGACAATGGGGGTTGGGCTTCCTCTTCTCCAAACGGATGAAGGAGTCTTAATGAAGAGGCATTTTCTCCGGCGAAGCCAGCGGGTTCCACAAACTCCGGGACAGCGAAGCTTCTGGCGCGGGGCGGAGGGAGGGGGGTCGCTCTGCGAATCGCCACTCTGGGACCGGCCCCAGATCCACAGCCGCGCCCCTCCGCCCCCTGCGCGCGACCCCGCTCGACCGCACGCTCCCAGCGGCGCGGCGCCCCCGCCCGTGCCCGCGCCCCCGCCCCCGCCGCGCGCACAGCCCGGCCGGAGCGCGCACCCGGCACACAGGCGCCACCGCGCTCCGAGCGCTCAGACCCGGGCCGCCGCCGGCCAGCGAGACCGAGTCTTGCACGCCAGACATGCGCCTCGGCTAGCGACTCCCCCGCCCGCGAGCACCGTGCGTCCTCCCCTCGGTTATTTCTCTCTTACACACGCACAGACACACGCGCGCTCGCTCACACGCACAACCTCGCACCACATTTCCTTGGCGCCCCCTCCCTCTCCATTCAGCCCCGCGGAGGAGCCGCGCGGTGGGAATCCCCAGATCGTCTGGAAATGCTAATCCTAAAGCGCTTCCTCGCCTGTATTCAGCTCCTCTGTGTTTGCCGCCTGGGTGAGTGATAACATTTACATTTCCCCTCCGGGGACACGGGGTCGGGGGTTTTCAGAGCCTTCGGTACTTGCTGCCGCGCCGCCATCTAGCAGAGGGGACAGAGGGACGGCGGACTGGGGCGCCCGCCGCCGTGCTCGCGGCGGCGCGGCGGGTGTCAGCGGCGCGGGAGAATGCGCCCGCTTCCCACCTCGCAACTCCGCCGCGGTCCACCTGCGGGCAGGAATGGTGCTCCCGCCGTCGAGAGAGGGGATTTGCCCATCGCGCCCCCTGTCCTCTCAGCTCGTCTCTCTCCTCTTTGCAAAGTGTGGAAAGAGCCTCTTCGATACACATTTTTAAAAAAGATAAATACAGCCGTGCTGCAGGGCTACGTACTGTATGGCATTCTTGCTGTTAAGTTCACGCGATGGATATTTGGTGCTTGAATGAAAAATAACGTGTCTATTGCGAATTAAACACACGCACACACACACACCTGAAAGGTAGTAACAGGAGCAGGCACCAACTTGACGTTTCCGTGTTTTTCTGTACTTTTAATTTAGCCACATTCAAGTCTGGGCATTACTTAAAAAAAAAAAAAGTTGTAATCAAAATTTCCATCAACGTTTTGCCACTGTTGCCAACGTCAGAGGAAAGGTGCAGGTTGACGGTTATTGGGATTCATCTTTCACCCACCACCTTCCAGGTTACACCTTTAATATTGAAACTGCCTTCTGAAAAAGCCAGGTAGAATATTTACCAGGGATGCAGATCCAAGTGTTCCTAGCGTTTTCTGGAAGAATTATAAAACTAGATTTTTGTATTCTGTTAACGAAATGTCTTTTTTCCTTCGTGAAGATGTTCTATTATGATGGAATATAATAGGTTTGGAAGCATTAACCTGAAAGGTAGAAGATGTACCTCTGTTTGTGAGTACCCGTACTTGACTTTTTTTTCAGTTAGAGGATCCTAATTTGTTTTGTAGATCGCTCATAATAAAATATATATTAACCTATATTTTTCATCCAAGAGATGGTGCTGCTCTTGGCATGGTAATCTTTTCAAAAAGAAATAATTTCCATGTTCTCACTAATGGGAATTGCATTGTAAATATGGTGATAGTTGCCAATAGCATGCCAGATACATGGACATGATTTAAATTCTAAAAGCTTTAGGAGAGTGCTCAGGGATGATGTGATGCACATGGTTGACATTTCAAGACTTGCAGGGAATCTGGTCCTGGTTTTCTCTAAAACCATAGAATTGATTCTGGTGAGGGGAAGACATTTTTTGAAAGTGCTCCGGTCATCGAATACACACCTGTTGAATTTACGTTTCTGTTATAGATCTGTGTTAACAATAAAGCCAGATTCTCTTGGTACTTAAAATCTCACTGTAATTTAAAAATAAACCAGAGAATATTTATTTGTATGCCACCTAAACCACATGCCCTGAGTATATTGTGAAGTTTAAAATTGAGATATAATTTGCATGGCATAATTCATCTTTTTAAATTGTTGAGTTCAGTGGGTATTAGCATATTCACAAAGTTGTGCAGCCTTCCTCATCTACTTATAGAATATTGTAATCAACCCCCAAAGAAACTTCCATGAACAGTCATTCCTTATTCTCTCTGACCCTAGCCCTGGCAATCGCTAATCTACTTTCTTTTTCTATGGATGTATCTATTCTGAGCGTTTATATAAATAGGTCCATATGATATGTGGCCCCTGGTGTCTGACTTCATTCACATAGCACAGTGTTTTCAAGATTCATTCATGTTGTAGCATGTATCAGTACTTCATTCCCTTTTGTGGCTGAATCCTATTCGATTTCAATACACCATGTTTTGTGAAGGCTTTTCTCAGTAAAGCATTATTAGTAGCCTGTTGCTTGATGTTTATAGATTTCAGCTTATTGTACATTTTCTTTAGTGCTTTGATGATATAAAATTTAACTGGAAAGAATTAAATGAATTATTTAAGAATATCTCAAGTTTATGTGATGATATTGAATGTGAGCTTGCATTAGAACTCAGAATGAGTTTTTTGAGAGTGACAGGTAAACACTTTCATATCCCTTCCCACTTTACAAAGTTGGCCTTTTACATTGTTGCTTACATGGCCCTGGGGCCATGGCTACCTCAGATGGAATGAATATTTGATCTCAGGATAGCACATTTTGAAAAATGAGAGCACATTATCTACAAATAAGTTTGGTCTCCACTTCAATTATTTTCCTCTCAGCGTCCACTGGTAAATTTGTGGATGTGTTTACCACTCATCTTCAGGGTCTTTGGAACCAATGAGAGGACTGGCACGTGTAATATATGCTCAGGAAAGGCCCGCCCACTGAGACTTGCTGTGCAGGTAGAGGGCTCCAGTCCTTACCATTATCCAGAACAAGATGGAGAATTCATAAGACGTTCATTGTTAGCAATTTAGAATGTCATAATGACCTTATCACTTTTTGTCTCCAAAATGTCCTGATATTTTGAGTTGGACATAGGGACCAATTGCTTATTTTAAATAACTCTCCAAACAGAAAAAATCTTCATCAGATTATTTGGAGTAAAATGAATTCTTTCTTTCGAAATTACTACTAGAGATCATTTTAGTTCAGATGGTAAAGAATCTGCCTGCAATGTAGGAGACTTAGGTTCAATCCCTGGGTCGAGAAGATCCCCTGGAGAAGGGAATGGCTACCATCTCCAGTATTCTTGCCTGGAGAATCCTATGGACAGAGGAGCCTGGCGGGCTACAGTCAGTCCATGGTATTGCAAAGAGTTGGACACGACTGAGCAACACTTTCACTTTTCATAGGTTTAGGGGGGAGGGGGAGTAAGTGAGGGGTTAAAACAATCTGTGAGTTCATCTATTTGTATAATCATATCAAGATTGGCCTGAGGCCTCAAATGTTTTTGCCAAAGTTAGATCACAGTTTTTAAACTTTAGGGTACATCAGAGTCACCAGGAGATCTTGTTAGAGCACACATTGTGGGGGCCCACCTCAAAGAGTTTCTGATTCAGTAGGTCTGGGCTGGGGCCGAGTATCGCATCGTCTAACAAATCCCCATGATATACAGATGCTGCTGGTCCAGGTCCACACTTTGACAACTGCAGAGCTAGTCTGACGTTTAAATGTCCGTGAAGTTTCTGGACTATTAATAGTTTTTCGCTGTGGACTTGATTTCTGATACCTGACAATATTATTTTTTTAAAAAATCACATGAGGAACACAATATGTAATGTTATTCAACTGAAGATGATTCTTTATCCAAGAGGCAGGAAATAAAGATGACTCCAAGTTAATTTCCTAATGAATTTGGACCTTCTCTAAAATAATTGAGAGGTTTTCTGTGAGGTGGAGAACTAATGTAGTGATTGTATAACTCTATTATTTAATTGTGACCCAACAAACAGGTAATGGGAAAATCTACAGTGGCTTCCTGTAAGGAGGCTTAACTATGAGTCATGGAGGAGAAGTAGGTATGTGAGGAGCGTTTTAAAGAGGAATAGTTTCTTTCAACTAATGAGAATTCAGAATCTTTGAATTAAATGAGTTATAGTCATGCAAGGTTCACTGAACTAAAATGTTTAAACAGTACTGTTAAATTTGAGTCAAATTCTGAACTTTTATGTCATGTATCACTGCTTTAAGGGCCACATTAACTACAAATTATACCCAGTTCCTCTGCAAGAATTAATTGCTTAATTTATCTTGAGTGTGGAATCAGTACAATCCAGTATGTTGTGGCTCTCAGCTTGGTCTATTTATCTTTGGAAGACAAATTGTAACCAGGGACAGAAAATATTCATGCCTTTCCTCTCCCAATAATAACTAGTCTCCATTCAAAAAATTAATTGCTTTTGATTTGCAGAGTAGCAATTTTCTTTATTTCATCTCTTTCTCCTTTTTATGTAGACTGTAGCTGCTTCCACTCGAAAGTTTGCCAGGATAAATCATTTCATTGATGAATTCACTTATGTTCACATGTCTGCACTAGACATTTGGGAACTTGCTGATAACTTTATGTTGTGGGAATTTTGCTTCTGGCAAAAATTCAGATTTTTCTGTATTTCTTCATTCCGATGACTCTGAGGAGATTTGAATTTTGTCTTACCTGGTAGCATTGTTTGACCACTGACTTGCCAACTGTTTAGACTGTTGTATGGAAATGAACCTCCCTCCTTCAGGACCAGAAGACCTTAGAGGAAGAGTTTGAGAACAGGAGCTTGTGTTTTAGTTCTGTTTACCATGTAGTCAGAGCTTGCCAGGTGCAAACCCAGTGCTGAGCAAGTTACATATATTTGCTCATTTCATTCTTCCCCAAACGTTTTCAGATTAGGTGTTTCATTTTACATATCTTTCAACTGAGGAAACTGAAGCACAGAGAAGTCAGATGACTTATCAGATGTCACATAGCCTGTCTCAGTCTGTGTGTTCTGACTCTCAAGTGTGAGACCCCTTTCATTCCTGGGAGATCAGTTTGCTGTTTGGAATTTACTAATTCATTTCATGTAAAAGGTGATGTTACATTTCACATTCCCATTTGCTTTCTTTCAGATCTCCATTCATGACTTTATGTGCTCCCACATTACTTTCTCTCTTTGTCTTTTTTTTTAAAGACGGCATAATTTATCACTTCTAGTGTACCATTGGAAAGTTTTGACAAATGCATGTAGTCAGATAACAACCACCATGATCCAAATATAGAAATTCCCGTCCATACTGTTTCATTATTTATTTTAATATTTATTTATTTATTTTTGCTTGCTTCAGGTCTTAGTTGCAGCAAGTGGGCTTCTCCCTAGTTGCAGTCGCTTAGTTGCCCTGCAGCATGTGGTATCTTAGTTCCCTAACCAGGGGCTGAACCCGCGTCCCTTGCATTGGACAGTGGATTCTTAATCACTGGACCATCAGGGAACTCCCCATACTATTTTAACTATTCCTCCATTGCAAGTTTCCCAAGTGCCCGGCACCTGATCGGCACTGATAATTAAGCAGCACATCAGTGTCCAGAGTCCTAATACTCATTACCTTCAGTCCAGCTGATCTGAATCAGTCCTCACATTGAACATCTCCTTTAAGTCTCACTTTGAAGATATTTTCTTCTTGAAGAACTAGTTGAGAATAAGTCTTCCAAAAATCTCTCTTGATATGTTAAATATCTTAACTTTAAAATATTTTAAAATGTTGCCCACTTCATGAAGTGAGAATGATAAAAGTCAGAACCAGTTTTAACGAGACATAGGTACTTCCGATTGTGCTTTAACTTTTAATGTTTTGTTGGGAGTAATTCCTGGCAGCAGCCACAAGTTACAAAAGGAAATCAGTTTTTATCTGAGTTTGTAGTTCTTTGAAGGCGTGTATAACATCCATACAGGCATTAAGGGAAAAATTATTTGCTCATATGGCACAGTCCTAAGACACTTCTATTTTAGACTGTGCTGTGCAGTGCCATAGCCACTAGGCATTATGTGGCTGTTTAATTTGAAATTTATTGAAATGCATTGATTCAGTTCCTCATTCACGCCAGCCCCATTTCAAGTGCTTAGTTGGCATATGTAACTAGCGACTGCTGCATGGGGCAGTGCACACAGAATATTTCTGTCTCTGCAGAAAGTCTATTAAACAGCGCTGCTTTAGAATCAAAAGTTGATAAAGTATCCACTGCTTTAGAATCAAAAGTTGATAAAGTATTGATTGATAGTACTGATGAAAAGTCAACTCAACTAAAAGGACTCCTAGAGTCATTAAAATTATTTGAAATGTAGACATGTTGGTTATTTTTGGCCTGTGCTGTGTCAGCCGTACAGAAATCACAGAGACATTCTGGTGGCTGGAAATACAGCAGCCATAGATGAAGAAAGTGAAGGGGCCACTATGTGGCCTTTATGGATTGGGGTTACTGGGAGAAAAGGAGATGAGCTGATGGCCCAGGAATGAGAGCTCCCACAACTCCTTTTCTAAACTTTGTTCTAACTTTCACTGTGTTGCTTTGCATGCCTCTGCCTGTCTGCCTAGACAAGCTAGACAAACTTCTTGAGAGCAAAGACTGTATTTCATTCGCCCTTTGACTTAGCTTTCTTGGACTTAGCACCTGTAACAGGTGCTTAATAAATCTTTAATGCATAAGGTCATAGAGAGAAAGTACTGTGAGGCTTCTTAGTAGTAGCTTTTTGCTGTTGAGATCAGCCAGTTTCCTCTGGCATTTCCTCCTTTTTGATTCTGATTTCAATTTGAAGTTAGGTCAGCTTTGATCTTTAGCCATCCATCTTTAACGCCACTCCTAGCACCAGACCTTCCCTTTCTTTGATTCTCCCAGAAATGTACCTAAGCGTCACCTAGATCCTGACACTATCTGTGAATGAGAAATATAGCCCCCATGATAGATGCTGCAGGTGTCATGGCAGAAGCAGTTGTGAGTGAGCATTTAATTCTAGGTGAGTTGGCAGCAGTGAAGCTTGGATATGTCCTGGGAGCAGGGCATCAAGCCAGTGTGTGTGTGTGTGCGCGTGTGCACACATGCTTACCTGTTAGGGAGACAGGGCAGTGGGGGTGAGGGATGGTCAATAGTCAGTAATGAAAAATGCAGTATCTTGATCCTGTGAAGACAGTATTCTTAGTTAATCAGAAACCATCATGTTGGATGAAGTCTTCTCTGGTCAAGCTGGCCCTCGTCAGTGGCCTAGGTAGTGGCCCAAGTCAGTTCTGGAATGCAGATCAGTGACAGGAAGTGCAGTTACCTTGTGTTGATATTCATGCTTTAGCAATCTGTTTTGTCGTTGTTCCCAGAGGTGATGTATTGCACATTGTTAAGCCCTGCACAGAGCAGATATTCCACGAATATTTGAATTTAGTTGAATTCAAGTGGAACAGGGCATGGAGTGAGTTAGAAATTTTCACAGGAGTCAAAAACAAACAAAGAGATTTGTTCTTTGATTAGGATCTTTGCTGTATTTTCTTCTCACTCACCTTTTTTTTTTTTTAAATTTTATTGGCTTCGATTTCTTTTATACCCTACTTCCTTTGAGCAAGAATTTAAGGTGAAAAGAAATTCAACATGGCTCAGCACTGTGATAAAGAGTTTGATGGGAAGGAAATTGATACTATTTGATACCCTTATTTAAAAATATTTTTGATGTGTTATTATAATTTGGGGAATTTGGTAGTTAACATAATTTTTAAATTATGTACTAACATTTCCTTCTGCCTAAAAATTCTAATATGTTAACATGGGAAGAGTGTCTTTTTTTTTTTTTATTGTTTCTGATACTTCCACACAGATATTAGAGTAAATGTAATTAATCAGAGTCCTGGTTAATGTGAAGTTTCTGGTTTCATTCAGTTAAGCAAGTATTAATTTATGTACACATTGACAAAAGTAAATTTTTTACAAGTTTCCTTGGAAATATTGCCTTTACATATTTGAAAAAAAAAGATTTATTAATTAGTAAGAAAGAAGGGTTTTCTGTTAAAATATTCATAAACAGTGTCCACTAGTACCTTTCCATTCTTGGAGAATTGTCCTAGCCTTCTCTTTCTCTGCCTTCCCCACTTCAGTTCACAATTTTTCTGTTCTTTCACCGTCACTGACCAAACCACTTGTTTTTTGATGCTCAGAGCCCTAACATATTTATTTAAAGATGGGTCTTCATACTAGACCTTTTGTTTGAGCTGATTAACTTAGTACCTTGAGTAGGAGTAAAAGAAAATGTTGCTGTTTAGAATGCCCTCTTTTAGCAGAGATCCTGATTACCATTGGAGTCCCAGTTAAGTGTTTGGAATAACAAAATGCTGGCCAGATGTAAGGAACTTTCTGGATTATCTCATGGTTTTCAGTCACCTGGTCAGCACATTAAAAATCCTTTCTGTAATGACATTTTTGCCCTTGCATTCCGACACTGCATCTTCTTGAACAGGATTCCTAAGTATGGCAACTCACTTGGCACACAGAATTGTGCAGAGTCTTGGCCTGCCCATTGGAGTGTACTGCACACATGATCTCCTCGTCACGTTTGTTTTGGTGAGACAGAAGGCTGATAACCCGTGGTTCTCAGTCATGGCTGCACTTTGAAATTTTCTGGTGTTAACGGGTCGAATGTTTATTTTCCCCCAATGTTCTTCTTATGTGGAAAGCCTAACCCCTCAGTATGATGGTATTTGGAGGTGGTACCTTGGAGAGATCATTTGTTTTAGATGACATCATGAAAGTGGAATCCCCTTGATGAGATTAAGGCCTTCATAAGAAAAGAGAGACCAGAGTGTTTTCTTTCCACCTAGTGAGAACACAGAGAGAAGACAGCTGTCTGTAAGCCAGGAAAAGCACTTTCTCCAGGAAACAAATCTTCTCGCCCCGGCTCTTGGATTGCTCAGTCTCCAAAACTGTGAGAAATAAATGTTTAAACCATCCATTATCTATGGTATTTTTATAGCAGCCTGAGCTGACTGTTTACCAGGGGGACTTTGAAAACATACTGATGTCTGGGCCCTACCCTGGATCAAGTACATGTGTGAGTGTGGGCCCCAGACATGAGTATTTTCTTAAAACTCCCCAGGTAGATTACAGAGTACGGCCAGTGTTTAAAATGACAGATCTGGGTCAACCCTGTGATACTACTAAATCTTAGATCATTTTCCTTAAGGTAGATATGTTGGCAAGTTTCATGGCATCCTAAAACAAAGCTAATGCCACAGGACAAAGGCCCTGGAAAACTTCCCATCCCTACCCCTTCTTCTTAAGGCAGTTTCAGTTTCAGAGTAACCCTAGGAGGAGGAGTATGGACTATAGTGGTTAACCTCAAAGTCTTTGAAGTCCAGAGGAACTTCAGCAGGCCAGACAGCTTGGAGTTGGTCCAGAGATTCAAGTCTGTCAGCAGATGGGAGGATTACTGAACCACTTGGAGATGGGCGACTCAGGTACATTTATCAGGACATGGACACATAATATTGTTTGTTTTGTCAATAATACGTATTCTTACTGTTTAATTGAGTTGTTTGTTTTCTTTCTCCATGCATAATTTGTTAAAGTTATTGTTTTCTCTTATCTAGTAGATACAAGATCTAGCTGTATCTTTTCATTTCAGCAATTTATTTTGTGGGTGTGTTTTTTATATTACATTTTCATTATTTATCACGTCTAGGCTGTTTGTTTTTACCATAGTTGAAAAGCACTAATAACCCCATTTTAAAGTTAACAAAGAACATTTTTAGATGGTCCAAATAACTGTTTTAATATTTTTAATCATTAAATGACTAAATGGTGAGAACAAAAGCACATATCAATTCATTGAATCTTTATTGAGCACACTGTTGGTGATAAATATTCTAGAGAGAATATTCCTCTAGCGTCTGTTAAACCTTTGGAAGAGAGAAAAATCCATACATAAGTAGCTCTCATACTTGGCAGAGTTTGGAGAATATGAAGGTGTGAGTTGTGTGGGAGTGTAGGCTAAACTCACCTCTGGGAACATTTCTAAGAGGAGATGGGGTTGGATGGAGATCTTGAAGGGTGACAGGATAGGTCTTCAAGGGTCACTGTTTGGGAGGGTATTAGTGGTAAAAAGGATGGCACGCACAGAAGCATGGAATGAAAATGATAACGTGGTGTTTTGAGGGAGGAACAAATTGGGAAGGGCGTGTATTACTGGAATAGTATCAAGTGGTAGGTAGGATTTTGGAATTTATCCCGTATATGAAGGGGAGCTATTGAAGCGTTTTGAGCAGTGGAATGACTCGAGTAGATCTCTTTTCTTTAGGAAGATGACTTCAATATTTCGGCATAAGGTGGATTGATGCAGAGTGAGACTGGGAATCAGGAAGCTCAGGTAAAAGACTGTTACCCTGTGTAATAGTGGAAATGTGATAGATCATTTGCAGGTATAGTAATACCCTCCTCTTTATATAGTAATTGAATGTTTAAAAGTACTTCAAAATACATTGCCTCCTATGATATGTGTTATTGGTGTGATGACTCGGACTTGATGTCATTCTTACTTACTCTGGAGAGCAAATCCTTGGTGGTCCTTGGTGGAATGTCCTCCTTGGAAAGGTGAAGATGTAGCTAGGACCGTTTAAAGTCAGAGAAATACCAGGGAAGGAAAAATGGAGGCAGCAAATACATACAGTTCTACAGAGTTTGATAATTAGAAGAAAGAGACGTAGAGGAAGACAGTGTGAAGACTGCTTACTTACTGACTACCAGAACAACAAATTTGTTACCTCAAGACAGAGGAATTGATGGTAAACATTTCCTCAGAACTGATTAACTCAGTGCCTTGAGAAGTAATAAGAAGTAGTGCTGCTAAAAATGATCTATTTTTATTGATTTTAGTCACAACTCTTAAAAAAGCTTTTTTTTTTTTTTTAAGGATAGGAGGGATTTGAGTATATTCATAGTATCAGGTTAACTTGAGTGTCATCAAAACTATCTACTTCATTCTCCTTTAAAATCCTTATGTTTGTCCTTTTTAAAATGAGCACAGGTACATTGTGACATATTAGTCAGCTGTCTGCCAGTAAGCAGGCTTTCTTAATATCCATGATTTCAGATTACTTGAAGGCTATCATATTCCTATCACATAAGCTACTACCTTTGTACATTGCTGGCAGCTTGTGTTTTACATAAAAACAGTGCAGTGGAAAAATGATCCAGAAAATAGTCTTCCTAGAATTTGTTTTAAAGTTGATTTTAGCAATTTTTTTCTTTCAAATCATGTAAGATGCAATAGGATTTTATCTATTGTATATCTCTTAAGATGTAATAAGAATGCATGAAATGGTAAATTAATGAATCATGAAGTTTCAGAAAAGGATAAAATGGCAGCTATGAAGGGTAGAAATATAAGTATATTTTCCTTGTGTAATGAAAAATGGCAGCTGTATTATGTTGTATGAGTTGAATGCAAGCCTTTAGTATTTAAGATGTATGGCTAAATGAATTCATGAGTAATATTTGGGTATGGTCAAGTTTCCTTGGCTTTCAGAGTGGGGAAATGACATTTAGTATATATATTTATATATACTTTAGTATATATGAATACATTTATAAGTATATATGCATATATTATGTATTGTGTGTGTGTGCACGCTCAGTTGCTCAGTCACACCTGACTCTTTGTGACTGCATGGACTGTAGCCTGCCAGGCTCCTCTGTCCATGGAGTTTTCCGGGCAGGAATACTGGAGTGAGTCGCCACTTCCTACTCCAGGAGGATCTTCCCTACCCAGGGGTCAAACCCAGGTCTCTTGTGTCTCTGGCATTGGCAGGTGGATTCTTTGCCACTGCACCATCTGGGAAGCCATATCTTGTGTAGATATGCATATATACATGATAAATAAATATGGATATATGCTACACACACACACACACACACACACACACATGCATGCATGCATGTTTTCTTCTCAAAACTAATACTGATTTATTAAGCATTCAAAGATTACATCTTTGGG
This sequence comes from Neotragus moschatus, assembly GCA_006410615.1. NCBI lineage: Eukaryota > Metazoa > Chordata > Mammalia > Artiodactyla > Bovidae > Neotragus > Neotragus moschatus. Next base: position 176,900 of record SJYA01000572.1, on the reverse strand, counting down.
AAAAATCATTAAGTGTAATGAAAGGAATTATCCAGGATATTTTAAGCCTGACTTTTCCTTCCTCCTGTGTAAAGAAAGGAGAGGAAGAAGGTCTGTCTTTTCCTGTGACCTGAATACAGTGGTGTTCTCCAAAGGGATTGAGTCCAGTTGTGATGAGTGGAACTCATTTCACCAGCCTCGCTGAACAACCACTGTGTGCTTATCGCTGAGCTTGACTTCAGTGGTTTTTCTCTTTGAGGAGTTAATCTGATTACAGATATAAAACGTAACCTAGTGGGAGCATATTGGAATAGAGAATAATGAAATACATGTTAGATTGTATGAATCAGATTTTAAGTCTGTGAAAGTCATTTAAAAATACAAAATAAAGCTGTGAATTCATTTTAAAAAACGTCTCTGTGAGCATATGAGCAGCAGATCCTCTTTTTTGAACACGGAGCATTTACTGTTTCACTCAGTAATTTTAAGCTTTTTTTGTGTCTTCAATATTCTGCCCTACCACATTCGAAATAAGTAGCAGAATATATAGGCAAAATGTGCGGGTTAAAACACTTGTATGTTCTCTTCAACATTACTTACTGCTAAGAAAATGTCACATAATTTACATAGTTAAGTCTGTCCCGATTTGAGGTTAACTGTTTGGTGGTGGCAGCTGCTGTTCTGTGACAAAGGTAAACACTTGGTGCTACAATTCAAAGAATGGATTGATATGCATATGATTCTTAGTTAAAAGTCTTTCAGAATGGGACAAGAATTTTGGACATAGATAGCAGTGCTGTCTGCTAAATGCATTCCTGGAAAGAAGTACAAAGAATGAAGTGATTTTTAATTAGCCAGTATGGCTAGTGCATGTTGTCCTGAAATCCTTTATGAAACAGTGCAACCTGGGCATCATCCATCCTGCAGGAGAATATCCCATCATGCTTCTCTCTTGCCTGTGATTCCAAGTTATTTTCTTCCTAACTTTTCGTTACATTTTAGTCATTTAGTATTCTTGGCAGAAGAGATCAAGAACACACAAGATGCTTCTTTGTTCCTCAACAGTTTATTCAGAATTTTACCCCAACCCCCTCCATTCCCCTCCAAAACGACTAAATATCCCTTATGAAAGTACTCTGGTTCTATACTTTGCAGGAACTTTTCAAGGTGGCTGTTTTCTCCTCTTCTTCCCCTTTCCTCCCCCTTCTCCTCCACATTTTAAAATTAGAATTTTACAGCATCTATTTGAGAAAATAAAACAACTGTTCGTTTTTACAAACATGATGAGAGATTAAGTTATATTCAACACAATGGCTTTCAAGCAAGTGAAAATAAGAAAATGTTTAGCTGAATAATCTCACTACTAATGATAATGGCGTATAAACCCTTTTACTGGGAGAGGGGTTGGGTCTTTTCTGAATACTGGCAGAGAATGTGTACTTCCACATAGTAGTTTTCCCTCTTTAATACATGGGGAGTGCTGACTTTTTAAAACATGAAGCTTTGAGACTGTCATGCACAGTCTGCTGGAGATTTGTTTGGGTGATTGCATTGCTGGAGAAAACTCACTGAAAGTAGGTCATCAAGAAAAGATTGATATAGACTTTTTGTGTGAAAGTAATTATGCTTGTTTATTGCATTCTGCTACATTCTAGTATGCCAGACTATGCAGTGCCAGTGAGAAAATATGTTCTCATCATCCCACTTAGGATTTGTAGTCTGCCGTTTAAGTTGCTGCTGATTGAATTTAAGATTCTTATATCATACTCGATAACAAAGAATGAAAGTTTTTGCATATTGCCTATGTTCTTGCAGCACCACCTATAAATTCGAGACACATATACTGGTTGATCAAAACATATCTGGAAAGTTCCACCATATTAAATCTCTCTCTCTCTCAGGCATGTATGCTTACACACACATAAACGGACACATACATGGGCCATGAAATTAGCAACAAACACATCTCTTATTAATTTAGTAAATACTCACCAAAATGCATACAGTTCAATAAACACACTGCAGTCATTACTTACATGACATAAATCATTGCTTGTTGAAGGTCAGTGTTAAAAAGGCCTTTTGCAAGTTTAGGAACTTGCATCACAGGAGAAAGAATTTCCTCTTACTACTGTGTTGCTGTAATTCTCAGGAAGAAATTCTCCTGCATTTAACCTCAGTAGTGAAACACAATATAGGAATGAGGGTTTTCATCCCTGGAAACCATTGAGAAAATAATAGAACAGATTTTATGTCGTTTGTATTGTTCCTACTCATTTTGGGGAAAGACCCACAGGTTCATGTAACGCTTGATGTCATATAGTGTCCTTAGGAAGACAGCTGCTTCAAGACCTGAACTCAGGCTGCCTGTCCAGATTGTCCTGAGCTTTCTCACCTGTAAGCCTTCATTTTGGCCCAGGGTTTTCCTTTTTCGTCGGTGGCTTGTGCCTGTAGGCATCCCTGGTTATTTTTCAGCTCCACTGTGAAGCCTTCTCTGACATATCCCTGTTCTTGGGCAGAGAGGGGGTACACATCACTCCCATTGTATTTCAGTTGTTTTTAAAGCTCTCCCACTTGAAGAAGCCCTGATATCAAGACTCTAGAGACCCCTGGCCCATATAGTAGGTGCTCAGTTAATACTTGTGGCATAAGTCAGTGAGTGAAATTCTTTCCAAAGCAGTCACCCTAAGAACAGAAAATATAACAGAATCTCTCTAGTCAAATGAAAGTATTGCCACCACCTCAGTTCATTCAGCACCCTCCTTGGCAGGGTAAGAAACTTGGGATTACATTCCTAGCGTTAGGAATTAGAATTCAGTTCACCCTCAAATTCACTCAATCCCTCTTATTTAAAAACAAAAACAAACCAAAAATAGGTCAATCAAATCACATTCTCACTTTAATAGGTCCAAGAGTCTATATAGATTTTGGACTGAATTGGCAAACCATCGTGGACAACTTCCTAAGGGCTTTTTCCTCTTGGCATTCAGACTTTTAAGAAGGAAAATCAAGTGATTGGAATAGAGTACAATAGTGAATGCAGAAGAAGGGAAGAAAGATGACTGGCCAGAAACAGGAGATAAAGAGAACTATAAGTTTCTTTATTCTAAGGAGCGGTGGGAGAATCTACTTTTTGGCCTGTACAGCGGATGCACCATTTCTGTGGCTAAGTTTTCCCTGTATTTCCTGTCAAGCCAGGGTTTTCATGAAACAAAAAGATACCGGATCCCTCTTGTTAACACCTCCTCGTCCCTCCAACACCCCAGCCAGTGCCAACCAAAAGCATTCCTCTCAGTTCTTTTTATCCTTTTTTAAAACAAAAACAAAAACAAGAACAAGATCTGAGCTATGTGAGATCCTGTTTGATTCAGGCATGGAGAAAACACTGTATTTTACAGCCCCTTGTTACCTGTTGCTGTCAATAGCTGTATTGTTAGCCTTTTATCTTGGACCCAGAGCTTTAAAATATTTTTTGAGCAGTCTAAATTTTTGATTTGTAGACTTAAAGCTGTTTTTCGTGGAAAAGAAAAAGCCAGTGTTCTTCATACCTGAAAGTCTCTAAAAATGTGAAAATAGCAGAATTATGCCTTGCCACGCCTGAGGGGCTGGGAGGGATGTTGTAAAACTATGTTTTGTGACAAGAATTAGAGTATCTTTTCTTTGGGCTTCTGACCTTGTTTGCAACATAGCTGGAGAAGAAGAAGTGCAAAACACAGATTATGGAAACAAATAGATTGGTAAAAACAAAAATCCATCGAGATGGGGTAGTTTAGTGAAATACTATATAGAAGTTAGTGTTCTGTTCAATAAAAATGGTGTAAGCACTTACGAGACTAACAGACACATAGAAATTATTTGCACATAGAAATTCTTTAACTTCCCAATTCTGCAAACAACAAGGATAAAATCTAATTCAGGAAAACTTATCCTGGTTAGAGTAGGACAGAGGATCCACTGAAATATATAATCACTTGTACTAAAAAATAGTCATTAGTTTTAAGCTAGGGTGAATTGCACTAATATTGAATAACAGATGATTTAAGAAGTTATTTTAAAGTTTATGTTTTACTATGTCCAGGACAAAATGTAATCATTAAAAATGAAGAAATATAAAATGAAGAGAAAACAGAATGTCTGAGGAAAATAATTAAAATATTCAGATGTTTAAAAGACATTTAAAAAAATGCTTATTTAAATAAATAGTAATGCTTGATAGAATATTAACTAGGTTATTAAAAGTTTAAAAAGGTATTATTATATAATAGCAGGAAACAGCAATATTTGATCTGATGAAGAACTGACAAATAGCTATAAGTAATGACTAATGACACCCTACTCCAGTACTCTTGCCTAGAAAATCCCATGGATGGAGGAGCCTGGTAGGCTGCAGTCCATGGGGTTGCTGAGAGTTGGACGCGACTCAGTGACTTCCCTTTCACTTTTCACTTTCATGCATTGGAGAAGGAAATGGCAACCCACTCCAGTGTTTTTGCTTTGGAGAATCCCAGGGACGGCGGAGCCTGGTGGGCTGTCGTCTATGGGGTCACACAGAGTTGGACACGACTGAAGCAACTTAGCAAGGCTCCTGTGAGATTCCTTTGGGAAAGGTTTTACAACACAGTTACATAAGGAGTGAATTAATTTATTGAAGTTTTAAAATTCTGAGCACAGAGAGGAATTGTGTGGATTTAACATGAATTTTGATATTTCCATCCTGTTGTTTAAAGATGTTTTAATTATTTTGGTTGTTTAAAATGAGGCCTGAGTTAAAAGTTCTGTATGAGAATCCTCACACAAAATTCAGCCATTAATGTTGTGGTTCATTGGAGGCAGTGCTAGTCTTAAGGCTATGAGTGGTCTATGTTTTTGGTAAAGCTTACTGTCACTTTGGAAGCTTTTGATGAAAAATTATCTTCTGTGCAAAAGCAGAAGGGGCAACATGATATTATAAAATGTAGATGAGAGTTCTCTGAGTGTTTTGGAAGAACTTCCATCCGGAAACAAGTCTCTGTACAAATGCTTACAGCTAACGGTCACATTTTTAGCAGCAGAATTTGGGGGGGGGGGGAGGGCGGGCATTATATACATTCATAATTAAATCATTTATTTTTTCTTTCACATTGCTAGCTTAACATATGATAATACAAATTAATCAGTAAATGTGTTTAAAATAATGGGTGTTTCTTAAGACGCTGTTAGCTCTAACATTAAAAAAAGACTTCAGCTCCATTTCTTCCTTCCAGTTAAACTTTTGTAAAGTATTTCCTTCTCCCTTTGTTTCCCTCCTATTTACTGCCGAACCACTCTAAATAGGATTCTTTATCCATGACTCAGAAAACTGTCCCCAGCAATTACATCAGTGTCCTCAACATGGCTACCCCCAGTAGTCAAGGTCCCTGGTCCTCATTTTGTTGAGCTTCAAGCAGCGGTTGACAGGTATCACTTTGTTTTTCTGGGGACGCTTTGGTCACTTGACTTCTAGAGCCCCACACCTTGATAGCTCATTGATTACCTACTTCACTGGCAGCCTCAAAAACTTTTGATGGTTTCTGTCGTGTTCTGAACCTTTAAATATTGGAGTCTTCAAGACTCCTTTCTTTGGATGCTTCTTTTTTCTGGTTGCACTATTTGCCTAGTGTGTGCAGTCGTATCAAGCTCTTTGCGACCCCGTGGCCTGGAGCCCACCAGGCTCCTCTGTCCATGGGATTTTCCAGGCAAGAACACTGGAGTGAGTTGCCATTTCCTACTCCAGGAAATCTTCCGAACCCAGGGATCAAACCCAAGTCTCTTGCATCTCCTGCATTGGCAGGCAGCTTCTTTACCTTTGCGCGTTCCTGCCTGTGTTCTCAGTTGCTTCCATCAGGTCTGACTCTTTGCTATGGATTGTAGCCGGCCAGGTCCTTTGTCCATGGGATTCTCCAGGCGAGAATACTGGAGTGCGTTGCCATGCCCTCCTTAAGGGGATCTTCCTCCCTCAGGGATTGAACCCACATTGCCTGTGTCTCCTACATTGCAGGCAGATTCTTTACCCACTGAGCCACCTGGGAAGCATATTCTCTACCTGGGTGACTCCCAGATTTTACCTGTTTGTTGAGACGTCTGTGGTACCAAACACTTTGTGTTCTTATGTAACCATTATAGTGCTGTGATAGACATTACTGTTGTGCCCCTTCTTATTCATCTTTTATTTTTCTTCAAGTGACACCTGGAAAGTGGCAGAGCAGAGATCGAAACCCAGTTCTGTTGCTTCCAAAACCTCTGCTTTTAACTCCTGTGCCTTTCAGTGAAAATAGCTTTATTCGTAATCATGGTTGGAGTTCAGGTTTAACGTAATTTCGTCTTAGCACACGCATTTCAAAGAACTGATCCCTTTAGGGAAAAAACATGATTTGACAACCTGAATCTTGAGATTTTTCCATGATACTGTTGGTTTCAGGCTTCCTACCACCGATGGTGCTTTCCGAAGCAGGGACATTTGTCCCTGTTCTATCCGCCTCTGTGCCTGCCTGTCTCCCCAGACCTGGGGCACAGGGCTGTGTGTCTGCCCTCTGTGCCACCTGTCTTAATGCCCATATTTCACCAAGATCCCTCCCTTTCACCAGCTGGAAAGTCATCTTCACTTTCCCCACTAAGAAGGAAACCTGGGCCAATGGTCTTTCTGAGCAGTGCAACTTTCTCTGCCTCTTTCCCAAAGCAGCTTGCAGTGGGTACATTTACTCTTCACGGGCAAAAAGTGCAACTGATCAAGAGACCCTCAGGGACTGTGGTAGCCAGAAATAGCAAGGAGTGTGATGGTGTATGAGGCCATTATCCACTTTCTCAATTCATTCTCATTCAGTCATTTAACTCAGGTTTTTGAGCAATGGTTATTTTCCCTAAAAAATTACAATATCGTAGTAGTCTGTTGGTTGTCCTGGTTAAGTAAAGAGGATGACAAAGAGGAGGAGTAAGTGGAGGTGGAAGGAGAAGAAGAATTTTTTTCCCAGTGAAGAAGGGATGTCACATCCATTGGTGGTATAATTCAGTCTGTCATAGCAGAAAGTGATAACCTGAAAATGTATAGAGAGAAGTATGACCCATTCTGCTGTTGAAACAATTAAACATACAAACATTTGAAGACATCCAAGAATATGTGCGGACTTCATGAATCTCACCACACTCACTGAATTCTCTTCAGAGAAGATCTCTTCTCATCATGCAAGGATTGGATGGTCTTTCTCATGTTCTATGTAAGGTGTAAGTATAAAAACATCCAAAAGAAGTAGGAAATAGATGTTTCCCCAATCCAAAAATACTCTCATAGCATGCAGTTCAGGAGGTGTCTCTGTATTAAAGGAATTTCTTGGAAGTCTTTCATCTGCTGTTTTGGGTAGCTATAGTGTAAATGTTGGAGAAGGAAATGGCAACCCCCTCCAGCACTCCTGCCTAAGAAATCCCATGGACTGGGAAGCCTGGTGGGCTGCAGTCCATGGGGTCGCTGAGTCGGACACGACTGAGCGACTTCCCTTTCACTTTTCACTTTCATGCATTGGAGAAGGAAATGGCAACCCCCTCCAGCACTCCTGCCTAAGAAATCCCATGGACTGGGAAGCCTGGTGGGCTGCAGTCCATGGGGTCGCTGAGTCGGACACGACTGAGCGACTTCCCTTTCACTTTTCACTTTCATGCATTGGAGAAGGAAATGGCAACCCCCTCCAGCACTCCTGCCTAAGAAATCCCATGGACTGGGAAGCCTGGTGGGCTGCAGTCCATGGGGTCGCTGAGTCGGACACGACTGAGCGACTTCCCTTTCACTTTTCACTTTCATGCATTGGAGAAGGAAATGGCAACCCCCTCCAGCACTCCTGCCTAAGAAATCCCATGGACTGGGAAGCCTGGTGGGCTGCAGTCCATGGGGTCGCTGAGTCGGACACGACTGAGCGACTTCCCTTTCACTTTTCACTTTCATGCATTGGAGAAGGAAATGGCAACCCCCTCCAGCACTCCTGCCTAAGAAATCCCATGGACTGGGGAGCCTGGTGGGCTGCAGTCCATGGGGTCGCTGAGTTGGACACGACTGAGTGACTTCCCTTTCACTTTTCACTTTCATGCTTTGGAGAGGGAAATGGCAACCCACTCCAGTGTTCTTGCCTGGAGAATCCCAGGGATGGGGGAGCCTGGTGGGCTGCCGTCTCTGGGGTCGCACAGAGTCGGACACGACTGAAGCGACTTAGCAGCCGCAGTGTAAATGTAATAGGTGTTCATACTAAATTGCTTCAGTCATGTCTGACTCTTTGGTGTCATCTCTGTTATATTCAAATAGTGTTTTGTAGAGGATGAGACACTGAAGTCTGTTGTCAACCCCTACTGATTTAGAAAAAGCAGTGTTATTTTTTTCCTACAAAGATAGTGGCAAATTCATTTGTATTCCTACACTTCGAGTAGATGAAGAAATAGTCGTGAACGTGTTTGAGTAAACTGAGAATTCTGCCTGAGAAGTGCTGCTGAATGCATTGCTGATTTAGACATCACACCAGGATGGATGCTACTCCAACAATAAGTATATCTTGCGGCATAGTGAGGTTTTTCGTACATTTATAGTCTACCGAAGTGCAGAACGGATTACTTAACATTGTAGTAATTCAGATTGATTAGCTTGAAGGGAAAAAGGAATGCAGAGTATATTTGTGCGAAGTAGAAGAAGGCATAAAACAGAATAGTTAATGATGGGAGAGCATGAGGAATTAATATAAGGTGACGCTGCTGGAGAACCCAGAAAATTCTAATGCTCCTGTTTAGCATCATAAAGTCGCAGATTATTGCTGTATGTAAAACTTTCCTAAATTAAAAATCTACCATTGTTTTTCTTCCCTCTTTCTCTCTCTTGCTCTAAGTTTATCTTAACATTGAAGTCCCAAGACATTAAAATTTTCTTAGCTCCAAAAGTACTGACAGCTCTCATTGGATTGAAACAAAAGTTATGGGGTCCTGACTCTCTTTTCTTTCTCTTCTTTGCCAGGACTACGCAGCATTGCCATTCATGACCCAACTCAAATCAATTCATTTATGTTCAGCCATGACTCAAAATCTCTCTCACTTCTAATCCTTGGGGATAATATTCATACAGGATTTCCAGATCTCTCAAGTTCATTTTCTGCATCTTTCTTCCTTCATTTTATTCTTAATATTTTTGTGTGTAACACTGAATATATGAAAGATAATCCTACCATCTGTGCAAGTTCATATCATGATTTTTGTGTTATTGGAAGCTTTTTAAAATTGTTTACATTTTTTAGTTTAAATCTTTGGAAGTTTTTTAATGTTTTAAAGTTACTGAAAGCTCAGGTTTCATCTGAACAGAATGAGCATTTAGGAACATTTTCTGTTTCTTTCAGACTGTCTCTCCCTCCTGGAGCTTTTGGGAGTCAGAGCTGAAGCTCCGTGGAGGGGTGGCAAGGGGTGCTTGGGTGGCTGGACTGAGGCTGCAGGAGACCAGACCTCAGGCCTGTTCCAGAATCAGATCTGACTGCAAGGTTCTACATCCTGTGAAGGCCAGGTTGGCACTTTAAGGCGCTTTCTTTTTCCTTTTTTAGGTTATAATATCTCTGTTTTTAAAGATTACTTCTTATTGGAATAGGGTTGCTTTACAATGTTGTGTTAGTTTCTGCTGTATGGCAAAATGAATCAGCCATACATACATATATGTTCCCTCCCTTTTGGACTTCCTTACCATTCAGGTCAGCACAATGCATTAAGTAGAGTTCCCTGTGATATAGAGTATATTCTCATTATTTAACAGTTTTATGTGTTTGAAGTTGCTTTAGTCCTGTCCAACTTTTTGTGACCCTATGGACAGTAACCCACCAGGCTCCATTATGGTATCAATAGTGTATATGTGTCAATCCCAAACCACCCATATGTAGAATCTAGAAAAATTATGTAGATGCAGGAGCTTTCAGCTGGAGCTTCACAGATCCCTGGAGGCAGTGTTACATAGAGTCTACGGGTTGAGGGTACTTTATGGATTGTTAAAGACCAAGCTTGGAGGCTCGGACAAGAGAGTTTTTAAATTCCAGGCAAATTCCGGAATTATCATTTGTGTCTCGGGAGTTAGCTGTGTAGTAGCAGTGATAACTGTGTTCTCAGTAAGTGTTGGAGCTTGTCTTGCTTTCCCTGGAAGAGACCCAAGTCCATTTCCTGAAGAATATTCTGACCTAGTCAGCAGGTACTCTCATGATCAAAATCTGAGCAGAGGTGAGTCAGCCTTTGACTGAGAACAGGACACAAGAGCAGATGTTGAAACCTGAGATACAGGTGTCAAGAGTCATATTTAGTTTTCAGGGTGGAGAGGTCAAGTTTGGGAGCTGAAAAGAAGAAACATGACCGGAGAGAGGCTAAATAGAAAGGATCAACTGAAACTAGATGCCAGGAACACAGACATCAACTGTGAGTCAAGGTCAAAGCCCTGGCAACTCAGGAAACCAGTCAACCCAGTGGGGGCCTCTCCAGGACCCTCCAGGACCGAATACAAGCATCACCTCATCTGTGATACCTTTCTTACTACTCAGGAGGAACACTCTCTCTTCTGTGAGGCCGTATTGTTCTGAGGTCTTTGTCATTGCTTGCATCCATTGTATGGTAATTGTTTATACATTTCTCATCCCGTTCTAGTCTGTGACCTCTTCGATGCCGAAGGCTAACTCATCTAGAGCATATAAGTGTTGTTGAGTTGGTAAAAAGATCTTGGGGGCCTGTATATGTTTAAAAAAAACCCAACAAATAGCCTTGCTATATTGGTTCATTCTGGGATATAAATTAAGGTGAGTCTCATTGCCTATATTCACTCAGATGCTTCTCCCTGCTTGCTTTAAATCTTTACATTTGTCAAAGGACCCAGGAATATACGGACATACCTGAAACCCCCAGGTAGTGCAATAGTAAAGAGTCCACCTGCCAGTGTAGGAGACACGGGTTCAATCCCTGGGATGGAAGATCCCCTAGAGTAGAAAATGGCAATCCACTCCAGTATTGCTGCCTGGAGAATTTCCTTGACAGAGGAGCCTGGTGGGCTACAATTCATGGGGTCCCAAAGAGTTGAACCCAGCTGAGCACATGCACACACCCACACCTGAAACCAGAAGTTATTTTATATGTATTTTGATAGGCACCATGATCAGCGCTTGGATATAAAATGAAGATGAAATTCCTACCTGTGAAGTCTTATGAAGCATGAAGACCACTGTTTTTTATACAGAATCTGTGTATCAAGCAATGATGTTTCCTTCCCTTTTTTTTGAGGTGTAACAACAACCCTAAGAGGTTTGTTACATCCACTTTACAAATGAAATAGAGTATGGACAGGTCAAAAAAAATGTGCTCAATGTCATGTAGCTGGTAAGCAGGAGAACTTACATTGAAGTGTTTCAACCCAAGGAAAACAGAGGCTCTTAGTAGTATTTGTCCCTGTGTGTGTACCTCAATCTGTTTTTAGTATTTATCATTGTGAATGCCCTTAGATTCTGAGTAATAGTGGCTCTTTCTTTGGAATGGAAGTAGTAACAGAGAGCAATATTTTCAGAAGTCCCCTCCATAATTCAGCCAAAGTCCTGTGTGCCAGTAATTTCATTCTCGTATACACAGCCTACTCAAAGTGAGAAAACAAAACTAAAACTAGGACTAAGGAAATGTCAAGTTCTCAAGCATTGTTATAAAAGCCAAATTTAGGTGAATATTATTACAAGAAAGATATATTTTGTTTAAATGGTTATTTGGGGAAACAGAACAATGATACTTTAATTTTTTTTTCTTTTATTTGTTCCAAGATATAAAACATAAATCACTTAAAAAATGATTTAGTGAATATTATGGAATTCTGTAATTATTAAAATGTTTTTCTTGGTTAGTATAGTCTAAAGTTTGATGAAATTTCATGGACTATTTCACAAGTCAAAGCAGAATTTATTTTTATTAGCCTTTGACTTATTTTTCAGGAGAATATATTTAGAAAATTTTGATTACTTAGATTTATTTACTGAAGTGATTTTATGAGTTATTTCATAAATGCATATCAGAACACAAAAGATTCCTTAGTTCCAATAATTTGTTATCCAGAATTTTCTTTCACCTATTGCAATCCAGTGTCATAAAAAAGTTAACTTCTTTATCTTATTCATTTCTGAAGGTGTATTTGTTGTACCTTTCATGCCCGTAGTGAAGCAAAACTCTTAAAATATTGCTTTCTGTATTTCCTCAGGATTCTGTTGCTATTTAGGAAAATGTAGAAAATGAGTAGATTTGCTTATTAATGTAAGAGAAAGAAGAACCAGAGGTGACAGCTGCCTACCACAGATTCCCTGTTTTGAATGCTCTAACATTCATTCATGTGTGTGTTCTAAGTCTGTTCAGTCGTGTTCAACTCTTTGTGACGCTATGGACTGTAGCCCGCCAGGCTTTCTGTCCATGGATTTCTCCAGGCAAGAATACTGGAGTGGGTTGCCATGTTCACAATCCAGGGATCAAACCTGCACCTCTTTATGTTTCCTGCGTTAGTTAGCAGGTGGGTTCTTTACCACTGGCACCACCTGTGAAGCCCATTCAATACACAGCACTTATTATGTATCAGGCACTGGCCGAGGACCTCCCTGTAGCTCAACTGGTAAAGAATCTGCCTGTGATGCAGACCAGGGTTCAATCTCTGGGTCAGAAGATCCTCAGGAAAAAGAAATGGCAATCCACTCCAGTATTCTTGCCTGGAGAATTCCATGGACAGAGAAGCCTGGTGAGCTACAGTTCATGGGTCACAAAGAGTGGGACACGACTGAACAACTAACACACACATGCACACGTGCGCGCACACACACACACATGCACACACACACACGCACATACACACACACATTAGCTGCATGGTGGGAATCCAGAGGAGAACAAGCCTGCCCAGTCCCTTGCTTTCAGAGGATACTACTGTTGTACAGACCTGGTGCTAATACACTGCTAATGACTATAGAATCACTTAATGTTGAGCAACTGCTCTTTGTGGCTAAGTATCACATACATTATTGTATGGTGATTGCAAAAATTATTTGATTTGATAAAAATGCCTATTTTCCTGCTAGATATGCTGCTGCTGCTAAGTCGCTTCAGTCATGTCCGGCTATGCGACCTGATAGATGGCAGCCCACCAGGCTCTGCCTTCCCTGGGATTCTCCAGGCAAGAACACTGGAGTGGGTTGCCATTTCCTTCTCCAATGCATGAAAGTGATAGATATGAATTTGCTGCAAATTTTATAGTTCTGATGTATCAACTGCAATGTAATTTATTTACTTAAAGACTGTTGTCATGTTCATTTCTTAACAACGAAAAATGGTAGAGTTTAATTTTATTATAGACTAATGTTAAAGTACTTGATTTCTCTGCTTTGTACAGTTCAAGATTATTAGATTTTGAGGCAAATGAAAGGAAAACACGGGTTCTGTTGTTCACTTTTGAGTAAAACTATTGAGAAGCATCAACTCAGTGAAATATAAATAGAAGCACTTTTTGTTTTTTGACTCTGTCATTGTGTCCAACCTGGTAAGGTCAGATTCTCCTTTTCCACCATGTAATGACAACCTTGGCAGATTCGACAAATTTCTGGCCACTCTTGGTTTTTGAAAGTCCGGTTGAGTGGAAAAAAATCAGCTGCAAACTCAGTTCATCTTTTACCCATCGCTTGGCTCAAGCGTGAGGGGCTTGAAGGATAGAAATTCAGTCTGCTGCTTGGCTCCTTCCTCTCCTTCTTCTTAAACACTCCTCTCATTTGACAGTCCTAGAGGAAAGAAAAGCAGAGGCTACTTTTTGGTCATTGCTCTTTCTCTAGTTAGTACCCTCTGTGAGTGAGGTCCTATAACCGAATCTCTTGGGGAGCATGTGTTTGCCCTCTTTCCTTGAGCCCCAGAGGGATCCCTTTCCACGTGGCGCTAGTGGTGAAGAACTCACCTGCCAGTGCAGCAGACATAAGAGATGTGGGTCTGATCGCTGGGTTGGGAAGATCCTCTGGAGGAGGGCATGGCAACCCACTCCAGTATTCTTGCCTGGAGAATCCCATGGACAGAGGAGCCTGGTGGACTATATAGCCCATGAGGTCCCAAAGAGTTAGATACAGCTGAAGTGACCTAGCACGCAAGCACAGAGGAATCCTCAAGGCACAGATCCCTGCCACAGGAGACTTGGCTCCAGACTGTCATTCTCCTCCCATCTCAGTCCTCACCACCAGTGACCCACCCCACACTCCCTTCCTCCTGGGGTGCTCTCAGCTGGCAGCCATCCTCTTGAGTGGAATACTGGAAAAACAGCTTGGTGCCTTTAATCCCCTTGACCTCTACAGTCGAAGGAAGTGGAAGATCAGTATACGCTCTTGTTAAAGAGATGCCCAACATAGCGGGAAATTCTTTGGAGATCTGTCAGTGAAAGCTCCAAGACATACTCATTTATCAGAATAATATAGAAAAAAATAATTTATATTCAGAGGAGGTGAATTTCAGTTGATTTTTTTTCTTGCAAACTCTTAAGGTCTAAACACCTACTATTTCTTGTAATTTAGACACAGTCCTATATATATTTGGATTGTGTGCATTCATGCTCAGTTGCCTCAGTTATGTCTGACTATTTGCAACCCTATGGTCTATAGCCCGCTGGGCTCCTCTGTCCGTGGGATTCTCCAGGCAAGAATACTGGAGTGGGTTGTTATGCCCTCCTCCAAGGGATCTTCCCCACCCAGGAATCGAATCCAAGTCTTCTGCATACAGGCAGATTCTTTACTGTCTGAGCCATCAGGATTAACTTTTTAGCAAATTCTTGAATTTAATTTCTTATGCTTATTTCACTTATTTAAATATTCATTCATTCTTTTCAACTGCTATTTAGAGAACATTTACTCTGTATTGTATTTTTCTTCATGTGCTAACTTTGATCTCTGGGTAGGGAAGATCCCCTGGAGGAAGAAATGGCAACTCATCCCAGTATTCTTGCCTGGTAAATCCCATGGACAGAGGAACTTGGTGGGCTACAGTCCATAGGGTCCAAAAGAGTCAGACATGACTGAAGTGACTTAGCATACACCTAGAAAAATAACTATATATTGATACATAATCTATCACAGTTAGGTTTTTACATGAACCTAATTATTATTTTTAAATTAAAAAGATCTTTAAATCTTTTTAAATTACGTGCTTCCCTGATGGCTCAGTGGTAAAGCATCTGTCAGCCAAATCAAAGGATGCAGGTTTGATCCCTGGGTTGGGAAGATCTTCTGGAGAAGAATATGGCAACCCACTCGAGTATTCTTGCTTGGGAAAAACCATAGACAGAGGAGCCTGGCGGGCTACAGTCCATGGCATTGCAAGGAGTCAGATACAATTTAGCAAGTAACAGCAACAAATATTTATGTAGGTCTATCTCAACCTTTAAAGCTCTTAATGTTCTTTTACTGATTTGAACTTCAGGTTATGCTTTTCAAGTTAATTTAATGAAACAAACTATAGATAATGTAATCCTGCAGTGTGATACTGAGAACTTTTCCTCTTGCCTTGGAATTGCTGATAGTTGTCCTGGGATGAAAATCAAGCAACCTGAGTTCCACGTTCAATGGAAACCACTGACAATTGGAGGCAGTATTCTCCCCAGGACTTACGAAGAGAACAAATCCTACCATAGTCAGCCATCACCCCGGCATCCCTTTCAGCTCTTCCTAATCTTTGTGGGAGGAATCCTGGACAAGCGAGACGTAGGGTGACTTATCAAGGGCAGCTGCCCTACACAGTGCTTCTGATGAGGGTACTTCTCCCCACTTCCTGACTTCAGCCTACAACAGAGCCATGCAAATGTGGAATTAGGACATGAGAATCATTCAGGAATATCTGGGCTTTCTGCAAGAAGTGGAAATTGACAACCATAAGATTGAAATCTAAGATTTTGCTAAGATTTGCAAGTATATGCAATGTATGCAGCAATTTCTTTGTTCTAGTCTTGATAGTGGCACATACACAGACATACACACAGTGGGAAGAAAAACAAGGATTGGTGATATTAATTCACATTAAGACCTACTTTGAAAATATATTACCTTTTCTGTGTGGTCTTGCCACATGTCAGTTTGCAGTATTATTCTGATCAGTTCAGTTCAGTTCAGTTGCTCAGTAGTGTCCGACTCTCTGCAACCCCATGGACTGCAGTATTGAAATCATATCAAATGTGTCTCCAACCACAATGGAATCAATAATACAAGTCAAAGAAGCCTGAAGTGAAATTAAAAAACATGTTGAAACACAGCTTATTGAAATTTGTGAGACATACTTTAACTGTGGTATATCTATAGAGGACTACTCAGAAATAAGGTAGGAGCAAATTATTAATCAGTCACTCGGTCGTGCCTGACGCTTTGCGACCCCATGTTCACCTGTGATGCCAGGCTTCCCTGTCCATACCAACTCTCAGAGGTTACTCAAACTCCAGTCCATTGAGTTGGTGATGCCATCCAACCATGTTGTCCCCATCTCCTCTGTCTTTCCCAGCATCAGGGTCTTTTCCAATGAGTCAGTTCTTTACATCAGGTGGCCAAAGTATTGGAGTTTCAGCTTCATCGTTAGTCCTTCCAGTGAATATTCAGGACTGATTTCTTCCAGGATTGACTGGTTGGATCTCCTTGTAGTCCAAGGGACTTTCAAGGGTCTTCTCCAACACTACAGTTCAAATGCATCAATTCTTTGGTGCTTAGCTTTCTTTATGGTCCATACATGACTACTGGAAAAACCATAGCTTTGACTAGATGAACCTTTGTTGGCAAAGTAATGTCTCTGCTTTTTAATATGCCGTCCAAGTTGGTCATAACTTTTCTTCCAACGAGCAAGCATCTTTTAATTTCATGGCTGCAGTCACCACCTGCAGTGATTTTGGAGCCCAAGAAAAGAAAGTCTGACACTGTTTCCATTGTTTCCCCATCTATTTGCCATGAAGTGATGGGACCAGGTGCCATGATCTTAGTTTGCTGAATGTTGTGTCTTAAGCCAACTTTTTCACTCTCCTCTTACACTTTCATCAAGAGGCTCTTTAGTTCCTCTTTGCTTTCTACCTGTCCCTTTTATTCTGTTTTCATCACCCTGATATATCTCTCTCCTAGATTTTTAGCCTGATTTACAAGAGATATTGACGATAGTACAAGTAATTTTCTTCTCATTGCCTCCACTCTTCAATTGTCTCCACTATACAAAGGGCACAAGGACCTTGATTACTAAGACATTGCTTTTCAAATAAAAAATTTTGGTTCTCTGTCTGTATGATAATACCCTTACCCTCATTGTAATGTTTCAATGGTACTTTATTCTAGGAAACTTCTGTTGATGAATTTCTGGTCTTAGATGTTAACCTGGTCATAATAGTTTTAAAAGGGTTCATCCTGTATTTAAAGGAAGCAGTTATTCTAAAACCACAGGGTCTGTGATTGACTAAATACTATTTCAGAACTTGAAAGGTTATGTCTGGAATGTTTTCTGTCTTGTGAACCTTTGGATTCAAAACACAAATGTTGGATTCAGAAAGCATATGGGTGAGTATTAATCACTCCCTGATATGAAACATGTTTATTTATTTTTATATTTAATAGCAGTGAATTTATAAAATTATGTGGATTGTCTTCTGACTAATGCACTGGAGGTTTAAATAAAAGGAATTTTGTTTTTTATTAAAATGCTCTCCATTTTGTTCAACCCAGTCTCTACCCAGCAGTCTGAAATTCAGTTTAGTATTTTAGATAGAGTGTCACAAGATGGGCTTCCGTAATTCAAATTAAGCTTTTTGGCTTCTAAAGAATTATACTTGAGTTGAGCATTGTTATTGTTTATTGGATACTTTACCTAGTTGAGTTTTCAAAAGGTTTGAAGGTGAACTGAACTGAACTGAAGGTGTTTTAGGTGGTTGAATTTTCTCTTCCATTTCAAGAGGAGATCCTGGGTGAAATAGCATGGGAAATAGCAGAGGGTCTTAACTACACGTTTTAAAGCATATCAGAGAGAGTCACTGCCTGGACATCATTGAGAGAGCTTGCTTGTTCTTCATTTCCAAATATTAATAAAGTAGTGAATTTGTGGATTTTATTCACTGTTAAAATATGAAGTATATGATCCATATTTTTAGAAGTTAAATTTGGGCTGTATTCAGTATTCCTATTAAGACCTGCTTTGAAATTTTATTACCATTTTTATGTGGTCCTACCACAAGAAAATCTATAGTATTTTACGAGTATTTCTCCTAATTATTTTGTTTTCACATGTGTAAGGTGACAATTTGATGTAATGTCATGAAGTCATTTCCATTCCTCAGACAGAGAATGATAATCCTATAGGAAATAAGCCCTTTAATTATGATTTTTTGCCCTGGAACAGAGCATTTACTATGTGCTATGCATTCCAGTACTCTTGCCTGGCAAATCCCATGGATGGAGGAGCCTGGTAGGCTGCAGTCCATGGGGTCGCTGGGAGTCGGACACGACTGAGCGACTTCACTTTCACTTTTCACTTTCATGCATTGGAGAAGGAAATGGCAACCCACTCCAGTGTTCTTGCCTGGAGAATCCTAGGGACAGGGGAGCCTGGTGGGCTGCCCTCTCTAGGGTTGCACAGAGTTGGACACAACTGAAGCTACTCAGCAGCAGCATGAAATGTTAGTCACTCAGTCATGTCTCACTCTTTTCAACCCCATGGACAGTAGCTCACCAGGTTCTTCTGTCCATGGAATTCTCCAGGAAAGAATACTGCAGCGGGTTGCCATGTCCTCCTCCAGGGGATCTTTTCAACCCAGGGACTGAACCTGGGTCTCCTGCATTGCAGTCAGTTTCTTTACCATCTGAGCCACCAGGGAAGCCTGTGCCCAAAATAAGCTCCCAATTTTATTTTATTTATTTAAATTAACTTTTATTAGAGTATAGTTAATTCACAATGTTGGGTTAGTTCTGCTTTACACAAAAGTGAATCAGTTATACATATACATATATCCTCTCTTTTTTAGATTCTTTTCCATATACATTATTAAAGAGCATTGAGTAGAGTTTTTTTGTGCTATGTGATAGGTTCTTATTAATTGCCTATTATATATATATATATATATACATATTAGTGTGTGTATGTCAATCTCAATTTCCCAATTTATCCCTCCCCACACTTCCCTCTTAGTAACCATAAGTTTGTTTTTACATCTGTGACTCAATTTTTGTTCATGATTGTCCAGTTTTACCTCTTCAGTGCAGATATTAGAACTTAAAGCTTAAATAAGTCTCTTATTTGTGAATATTTTATGTAAATATCTCATTACCTTAATAAACACTATTCACAGGGGTTCAGTTTCACTGAATAATAATGGGACTATGCAATAAAAGATAAAAACAAGAGGGAGATTTTATATAATTTTAGTTAACACTATCACATAAATAAAAATTGGAATATTATTTTGCCATTATTGGGTATACAATAGCAAATCTAAAAGTGATTTTTAAGCAGAATGACATGTTTGTTAAAAATCTTGTTAGTTTTACTAATAACTACACATCGTAACAAATGACTTAAATTGAAGAAAGTAGGGAAAACCACTAGACCATTCAACTATGACCTAAATCAAATCTCTTACAATTATACAGTGGAAGTGACAAATAGATTCAAGGGATTAGATCTGATAGACAGAGGGCCTGAAGAACTATGGATGGAGGTTCATGACGTTGTACAGGAGGCAGTGATCAAGATCATCCCCAAGAAAAAGAAATGCAAAAAGGCAAAATCGTTGTCTGAGGAAGCTTTACAAATAGCTAGGAGAAGAAGAGAAGCAAAAGGCAAAGGAGGAAAGGGAAGATATACCTATTTGAATGCAATGTTCCAAAGAATATCAANACTATGGATGGAGGTTCATGACGTTGTACAGGAGGCAGTGATCAAGATCATCCCCAAGAAAAAGAAATGCAAAAAGGCAAAATCGTTGTCTGAGGAAGCTTTACAAATAGCTAGGAGAAGAAGAGAAGCAAAAGGCAAAGGAGGAAAGGGAAGATATACCTATTTGAATGCAATGTTCCAAAGAATATCAAGGAGAGATAAGAAAGCCTTCCTCAGTGATCAATGCAAAGAAATAGAGGAAAANACTGACTCTTTGGAAAAGACCCTGATGCTCGTATAGATTGAAAACAGGAGGCAAAGGGGATGACAGAGCATGAGATGGTTTGATGGCATCACCAGTTCGATGGACATGAGTTTGAGTAAGCTCTGGGAGTTGGTAATGGACAGGGAAGCCTGGCGTGCTGCAGTCCACGACGTCCCAAAGAGTTGGATATGACTGAGCGACTGAACTGAACTGAACAAACAGATCTCATGTATTCAAAATGAATTAAATGTGGAAGATAACTCCAAGGCATTCATTTTCCATTATTGTGTCTGCCTGAACAACTAAGAACAGATATTTTATGAACGGAAGCCTGAGGTATCCTATTATTTTATTAGGAGGCATATAGATGCTGAATGTTTTTACATTTTGCTGGTGTTGAACCAGGCTCATACATTAAAGAGTGATCTCAGCATGTATCTAACTTTTCACTTTTTATTTTTTTACTGGTAAATTTAGGAGACTATTTTAAGTGATAAGAAAATAGCCTCAGGTCTCTCATGATTTTGAGTGCTTTTACATTAAAAGCAGTGGAAAGCCCTGAGGTCAAGGTGTTTTAAAAAATATATTAATTAGCATATTGTCACAGTCTAATTTATCTCATATATATTAAATTTTCCACCTATAAACTTCACAAGATTAAATGTCATACATATTTCAAATATGTAATGAAATAAAACTGAGTCATTATTTGAAGGTTATATGCTCTTCATATAACCTACTAAATGGATTTATCTACTCATGTGTCTGCCCAATCACGAAATGATAACCAAATTTAGCTCTTCAATATTCAAGTACAAAACAAGGAGACATTAATGGCTGATGTGAGAATTAAACCAATGACTTTGGTCTTGGTCATGTCAAACTCTAATCAAATGTGTCAACTGTTGTCAAGTAAGAGTAGAGGAAAAAGACAGGCACCGTGTTTTAAATTAGGAATGGTTAATCATTTGCTGGTAGAGCGGTTATGAGTAACTTCTCTTCAACGTTTCCGTGGAATGTGTTGGTGATGGCAGTTAGTTGTGGCCCACATAATCACAACCTTACATGTTTGGCCACCAGGTATTAAACTGCATGTCAGTCTAGGTCAACTGACTTCTTTAGCAGCTGAATTTATGCATCTGAAATAGCTGATTTTATCAAATATATGGTTCAGTTGTGTTATAAAAGAATGTGAACTGCACAGCATCTGTATTTCTTAGTTTGTGTTCTATTTTTTCTCTTCCCTTTAAGAATGCTGATGCATCCAACATTTATGTTCCTTTTTGTCTGTGTTATATTTTAGTTTCTGCATCAGATTTTTATTTTACCCAGTCTTCCTCTGGGGCTTCAGATGTTATGCTCTTCAGTCTTACAGTTGCTGTGTTCTGGAATGGATCTTATATTTCTGTAATGATTTGTTCTGTATTTNAGAATGCTGATGCATCCAACATTTATGTTCCTTTTTGTCTGTGTTATATTTTAGTTTCTGCATCAGATTTTTATTTTACCCAGTCTTCCTCTGGGGCTTCAGATGTTATGCTCTTCAGTCTTACAGTTGCTGTGTTCTGGAATGGATCTTATATTTCTGTAATGATTTGTTCTGTATTTCTGCTGCTGCTGCTGCTGCTAAGTCGCTTCAGTCATGTCCGACTCTGTGCGACCCTATAGATGGCAGCCCACCAGGCTCCCCTTTTAATTATAAGCAACCACACTTTAGATATGTACCTCTTAATCATTAGAAACTTGAGTGAACTGAGATTTTAAAATAGGTCAGTAAATAACCATTTAGATCCTAAAAATGTTCCCAGTAAGCTAGAATGTTCAGGCTAGAATAACATTGTGTATGCCACCCTAGTGATAGTGCTATTGATCTTTTTGGAATAAATGTCAGATATCTTGGGTAGGAATTGGCAAACTGCAAATATAGAGTGAATTGTTTTTGTACATAGGAAAAAATCTGTAGTCTTAAAATTTTCATAGAATGCTAAGGATTTTATAGAAATTTATTTAGGATGTCCTGGATATCTGCACACCTCTTTAGGCTTTAGTATTGTTGTGACATATCTGGTGGTTCTATATATGTATCATGTATGTGTGCTAAGGTTATTTTTGAATCAGTTTGCCTGCTCTTCTGTTTTCAAATTAAACTTTCATCTTACCCTTTACATCTTGCCTTGGAGACCCAGACATAGCAGAGATAAGAAGAATGAAGCATAGGAGGTAAAAATAAGGGAATTAACTCAAAGTCCAAGTGACAGGCTGTGCTGTGCTTAGTTGCTCAGTCATGTCCACATCTTTGTGACCCCGTGGGCCTTATGTAGCCCACAGGAGCCCACAGGCTCCTCTATCCATGATTCTCCAGGCAAGAATATTGGAGAGTTGTCATGAGCTCCTCCAAGGGATCTTCCCAACCCAGGGATTGAACCCAGGTCTCCTGCACTGCAGGTCGATTCTTTACCATCTGAGCCACCAGGGAAGAGTGACATATGTGAAGCCTTCAAGTGCATTTCTGTGTCCTGGTCCCAGAATGCCAAAAGCATGTATAAATGGATCTGAGTATTTGGAACTCTACAATGAAAAAGTTATCTTACTATCAACTTGTAGTGAAACACATCGTTTGATAAACTCCTCTCAGATACCTCTCCTGTATATTTTTGTGTGTTTCTCATAAATAAGAAGGGTTAGTTGAGGATGACCAGATATTACAGCAAAGCCTCCAGCATGAAAGTGGTCAAAACAAACAAATGAACATAAAAGAAGAAACTCAGAAGACACTGAGAGAAAGCAGAAAATTGAATTAAATTTTATAAAATATAGAATTAATATATTTGGAGAAATAATAGAAGATTTTTCACTCATAACATGAAAACAAGATTCCTCTAAAATGGCATAATAAGAAAATAAGAAAGAGCCTTTCAAAAAATTTTTTATAATGAAAGTGGTTAAAATAGATGATCAAATTTTAAGTAGAAAATTTTCTTTAAAACAAACACCTGAAGATGTGAACAATAAGAGAGAAAAGATACTTAAAAATAGATTATCAGTCCAGCTGATATCTAACTAATAGTTTTAGAAATCGGAAAAAAAAAAGGGGGGAGGGAGGAAAGAGATATTTATAAAGAAAATAACAGGCAAATATCCTATTACTGAAGAACCTAGATCTCTAAGTTGAAAGAGCCAAAATAGACCCAGTTATACTCAATGATAAAAGGTTCAAACCAAAGGCATGTCATTATGAAAGTTCAAAATACTGGATATTGAAAAGATTCTGAAGTTTAAAGAGAAAACGGAAAAACAGACTCAATCTACAAAAGACTAAAAAAGACAGCAAGGTCCTCAGCTCAGTACTGGCAATTAGAAGAGCATTACATACCTTGGGGAATTAGGGGACAAAGTTATTTCAACCTCAAATGATAAAGAGAACGAGATGGTCTCAGACTTAGATGGTCTGAAGACTTTCATCTCATATACTTTTGCTTAGAAGAGGTTAGAGAATGGGTTTCACTGCTCCACCAAAAGCAAGAGAATAAACCCGTAAGGGAGTTTCATGGAATTCAGGAAACCAGAGTTGCAGCCAAGGAAACAGCAATCAGAATGAAGGAGAACCTGAGGGTACCAGGTAGGCAGCAGGCTGTGCTGCTGATTAAAATCGAAGGATTTGGGGGGCAAAAATAGAATTGCTGTTTGATGTAAGTCATTTACCACAACAAACAGTTTTGAAATCTGTATGTGTTTTAAAGATCCAGAGAGGTTTTACAGATTTGGGGAAAATTAGCACTTGGTCACAAAGAGTCACACACGACTAAGTGAATTTCACTTTGAGGCTTCCCTCGTAGCTCAGTCGGTAAAGAATATGCCTGCAGTGCAGGAGAACCGGGTTCGATTCCTGGGTCAGGAAGATCCCTTGGAGAAGGAAATGGCAACCCATTCCAGTATTCTTGCCTGGGAAATCCCATGGACAGAAGGAGCCTGGCGGGCTACAGTCCATGGGAGTCACAAAGAGTCAGAAACGACTTAGCGTCTAAACAACAACAGTCATAGTGTACTGCTTTACTTGGCAGTCAGTACTGACATCATTATAATTTTGAATATTTCTAAAACTTGATCTTCGTGTTGTAAGTTTGGAGAGGAGAGAAGGAGGCTGTTTAAGTTGGAGTGTAACACATTAATTAAAATAACAAGGCTATCTGTGTGTGTGTATGTATATATATAATGTCTAAAATTCCTAAGTCAGAAAAGCATAGTTTTACTATGCTACCTAAAATTATGAGGCTAAATTACATAAGAGATAGCTAAAAGACTTGGAAATTGTGCCTTATGGGAAACCAAGATAGAAAAGTGGAGTAAGATGTGACTGGTATGGCTATTTCCTATTCTCAGTCTTATAGTAGTACTTGAAGTAGTAAACTGTATCTATGCATTATTTGATCAAAATAATTATTTTTGAAAGGAAAAAATACTCGGATGGCTGTTGGAGAATGGAAGAGGCCGTCTTTGTCTTCTCCACCTCGTTTCTCATCAGTCTTCCCCCCTCTCTGTGCCTCAGCCATGCTGGCCTCCGTGCTGCTCCTTAAAGCCAGGCCTCTGTCCTGAGGACTGCACACGTGCCACCACTGCTGTCCCCTCGGATGTCTGTAGGCACACGCACTCACCTTTAAGTCTTTGCTGAAACGGCACCCTCTCAGCCAGGTTGTCCTTGCCCACCCCATGCACCTGCTTACTCATCTGCTTTATTCCGTCCTAATGCATGTGAGAGTTGGACTGTGAAGAAGGCTGAGCGCCAAAGAATCGATGCTTTTGAACTGTGGTGTTGGAGAAGACTCTTGAGAGTCCCTTGGACTGCAGGGAGATCCAACCAGTCCATTCTGAAGCAGATCAGCCCTGGGATTTCTTTGGAAGGGATGATGCTAAAGCTGAAGCTCCAGTACTTTGGCCACCTCATGCGAAGAGTTGACTCATTGGAAAAGACTCTGATGCTGGGAGGGATTGGGGGCAGAAGGAGAAGGGGACGACAGAGGATGAGATGGCTGGATGCCATCACTGACTCGATGGGTGTGAGTCTGAGTGAACTCTGGGAGTTGGTGATGGACAGGGAGGCCTGGCGTGCTGCGATTCATGGGGTCGCAGAGTCGGACACAACTGAGCGACTGAGCTGAACTGAACTGAATGCATTTCTCCAGAGCATTTATCACCTTCTTACCTGCATATGATTGACTTATTCGTTATCTCCCTTGTTTGCTTTTAGTTTTCTCTCAGTAAAATAAGAGCCTTCAGGGACAGACTGCTGGTTGTTTTCTCATGGTATATCTGGGTGCTTTTGATTTTTTTCTTTTTTGGTTAAATCAATCAATTAACTGAATGAAGGGAGGAGGCTTAAAGGAAGAAAGACCAGACAGTGGAGGGATGGATGAAACAGGGAGCACCAGCTAGGAGGCAGTTGCATTATTTTATAGACAAGATGGTTTGAGTCTGGGTGGCGGTCAGTTAAATAGAGAGAAGTGATTTGAGATAGGTTTTGAACATCAAGTTGATAAAATGGGAGGAATATATGATTCTAAAACCAACATTGCATCAATTTTGTGAGCAGAAAATACCTGAAAATAGAGAAACCCGAGATTCCAATACATATTATTAGAGCTTAACAGCATTCATACTCTTGCAAAAATGAAATTTAAGGAGAATTGTTTCATAAAAACCCATAGATGTTCTCAATATGGAATGAAAAAAACAGAATGGTACAATAACTTAGCTAACTACCACAGGAAAAGTTTTATAGAAAGTTTTCCAAAACATTTTGTAATCTTTTCAGCCTGTGTGTAGGTTACAAAGATGTTTTTGTTCCTTGGAGTATAAAGACTCGTTATCTAAGATTAACCAAAGATTCACTATTGCACTTATTAATAGTCTTTCTTCTATTAGAAAAATTGCATTCAGTTCTTAATGATAACATACAGAACCCAATTTCCCTAACATCTAAAAAGCTTGACTTAGAAAATAAAGTAGGTACTTTTCTTAATAATTATACACAGTTATAACCTACATAGGTTTAAGCTGTGGGATAATTGGGAAAAGATTCTGTGTTCTCATTTTCACTATTTATTTGAAAACATCAATTATGGATTAATCTGATTACAGTAGTCAGCCAGTTTAATAAAATCAATTTTATTTTTTCTTGGCCCAGGTATAGTAGTAGCTAGTAAGTATATATTGCAGTTTTCTTCCGTAAAGGACAAATGTTTCTATATTGAATACATTTTAAGTCACAATTCATGTCTAAAATATGGTGTACACCTGAGTGATCTGTACAGTGGTTCTCTCACTATCTATGACTCTTTTTAAACTTTTTTTCTTGTTCTTCCACAGCCTGTCCCTTATTTTGGAACCTAAATGGGTGGTAGGGCATGGTAGGAAAGTGTGATTGTCAGATGCTTTCTCTGTCCGTTTTTATACTTTAATAAAACTCTGATGCGCACACACACACACACACAGACTGCAGACTTAAAGGCCTTTCTCCTGCTGGGGTTGTTGAGAAAAAGTTTCAAAACTAAGAGAAATTATGGAGAAAGCGGTTGCATTCTCAAGTAGTTTGCAGTGGCAGTCCAATCACAGGCACACCTCTTTCTATTGTGATTCATTTTGTTGTGCTCTGTGGATACTGTGTTTTATAAATTGCAGGTTTGTAGCAAACCTGTGTTGTCAGATGATGGCTAGCAATATTTAATAATAAATTATTTAATTAAGGTTTATATCTTGTTTTTTTAGACATCATGCCTTTGTACTCTTATTAGACTACAAGGTAGTATAAACATAGCTTTTAAATGCACTGGGAAACTAAAAAATTTAGGTCTCAATTTATTTCAGTATTATTTTCTTTATTGTGATGGTCCAGAACCAAACCCACTTTATCACCAAGATAACGTCTGTATTTTCCCAAGCAGCTGACTGTAGCCTCATTCAGCAGTGCCCATTTCAGAGGATAAGACCTATCTTACCATATGCTATATAATATAGAAGAAAACACATCATGTTTTGGGAGCCTTTAATTTTGTACACACACAGAGATGAAATATTTTTCATTTTAATGAACTATTCAACATTTCAATAAGCTGTTCAACATTTTAAACACCTAGACAAGTAGAGAAGGTGATGGCACCCCACTCCAGTACTCTTGCCTGGAAAATCCCATGGAAGGAGGAGCCTGGTGGGCTGCAATCCATGGGGTTGCGAAGAATCGGACATGACTGAGCGACTTCACTTTCACTTTTCACTTTCATGCATTGGAGAAGGAAATGGCAACCCACTCCAGTGTCCTTGCCTAGAAAATCCCAGGGACGGGGGAGCCTGGTGGGCTGCCGTCTATGGGGTCACACAGAGTCGGACACGACTGAAGCGACTTAGCAGCAGCAGCAGACAAGTAGATGGTCTGTCTTACATTTATCTCAATGTTAAATTTACACTGAAAGAATTTAACATGGGAAAATTCTTAAAGTTCTATTCAAGAACTTTAAGATCTGTTTCATAACATGACCTGTTATGGAAAGGGAACCATCACCTTCCATATATTTGTATTTGAAATAGAAAATTATGATGTAATATTTTCCAGCAGTATGAAAACTCAGATTCTTTTACCTGTAAAGGGCTAATGTATAATTAAAGATTCCAGTAGTATTAGATTTTAAGTATTAGTATTAGATAGAAGAATTAGATTAAAAAATCAATTCAAGAGAGAGTTTGAAATAAATTTCATATATTTATTGTTAGCTGTAACCACCTACTATGAAAATAATGACAAAGCAAAGTGTGCATTTCATTATCAATATTATTTTCTTATCCACTGTTATTTGAGAGCAGTCCAGTGTGGAAAACCAAAGTAAGAGATTTTAATAAAGTTGATAATATGTTTAGCACTGTTTTGCATCATCCTATATTCATTGACCCTTTTTATTCATTTTTGTGTTGAGTATGTATGAGCACTTACTCTGTGCCTTGTACTAGAGAGTATACAAGGGTTCAGCAGTTTCTGCTCTTAAAATGAACCTGGACAGAAGCGAGACAAATGAGCCTCTATTCATTGAAGGAGAATGCCAGCCACCATACACAGAAGAAGGTATGGATGCACAGATGCTTAGTGTATTTAGTAGAGGGGTCTGGGAAGGCGCATTTTTAGGGTATTGGGCTTGAGTGAGTTACAAGAGGCTAAGAGCACAATTCAGGGAGGAGGCCCAAGAAGCCCTGGAGGAGGTCAGGGGAGGGGAATTATGGAGACACTTTCTATATGAGATACAAGGTGAAAGAGGTCTATGAGTGAAGATAAAATGTGACTAACAGGTACAGAGGAAGGGACTTGCAGATCTTCCTGCGCAGTGGCTGGCTTCTGTTTTCCTGGCCATGACAGAATACTGAGTCAGCTCCTAATATAAATGAGATTTAGCACAATCACTGGTCTGGAAAATGTTGATGGCCAGAGAAGGATAAATAAATTAAATGTGGCAGGAACAGTCCTCTGAGATTTTAAATCCTAAATGTGTAGTTGATTCATTTAGTGAATATGTATTGAATACCTACTGTGTGCCTAGATTAGGTGCTGAGTAAACAGCAGAACATAGACACATTTGCAGTTCTCAAGGAGTTCAGAGTCTTGCATGGTAAACAAGTATTGAAAATTATTACATTACTTAATACTCATTGTAATTGTGAGAAAGACTCTTGCATACAAGAGTCACAGTAGAAAGGACTTCTCTGAAGTGGTGGTGTTAGGATACCACACGAAGGATGAGAAGGGTTGAGCGTGGGTAGGGAGGCAGAGAAGGGAATGGGTGGAGATACTCAAGCAGGGGAATGCTGAGCAGAGGCCCTGGGGAAGCAGCTGCTGGCAAGTGGTGGGCAGGGCTTCCCACCCATCGGTGGTGTGGTGCCTCGAGGTGTGTCGGTCTGTTCAGGTCTTATGTTGTTACCTCAAATTTGGCACATCTCCAGATGATTTTCTTTTGTATCTTTCTTTTCTTTTTAGCTGGGGATAATTGTTTTACAGTATTGTGTTGGTTTCTGCCATAAAACAGTGTGAATCAGCTCAAAATATACATATATCCCCCCCTTATGAATCTCCTTCCCACCACCCACCCCATCCCATCGCTCTAGGCTGTCTCAAAGCACCAGGCTGAGCTCCCTGTGTTGTACAGCAGCTTCCCACTGGCTGACTGTTTTGCATATGGTGATACGTAGGTTTCAGTGCTACTCTCAATTTGTCCCACACTCTTCTGCAGAAGTTTTTACATTTTGTGTTTACAGTCATTGAATTTATTTATTTAGCAAATATATATTTGATAAAATGATGCTACATTTGACCTGTGCTAATCTTATAAATATTATAAACCAACCCACTGACAGTGTGTGAAATGAAAGTTTATCTTGGGATTGCTTACCAAAACATTGGGACAGTTCTCTTATTTTAGGAAGCTGGTAGGGAGGAAAGTTTTCTCTCTCTTTTTTTTTTAATTGAGTACTGTCAGTACAATAGAATAAGACTGAGAGTAATTTCAAATTATTTAATATTGAAGCAGAAGAATTCCCAGTATAATATTCAGACAGAAAGATTAAATAAACAGTTTAGAAAATCATTCATAAAGTTCAGGCAAAAATAAACCAAATTGGTTTCTGGAGAAAAACAAAACTGTTGCCTGGTATTACTCAGCTCTACTGACTATATTTACTTTTTAAATTGCATACTTATCTGCTTTCCCTCTGTAAATGACACCTATTTAGAGAGAAGCAAAAACTTGGCACTGCTCTTGTCACCTGTGGCTTGTTACACTTCTGTGAAAGCATATGTGTTTACCACTGTCGTAAGTTGTTGGTTTGTGGTTACTTGATTTTATTGGAATTTTTAAAGCATACTTTATTTGTGTATAAAAAAAAAATTTTAATGTTCTATAAATTTCTGATGGTGATTTGTATAATCACTTACAAAAGTACATATTGTTTCAGGTCCTAAGTAAGCTTCATGCATAGAAAAGACCCCTGCTCTTTCTTCTTGTACCCAAATGCAAACTTCTGGAGACCAGAGAGTGTGAAAAGCATTGAGTGTGTGTGTCCATGGTAATCTGCTGGCTGTGTGCAGGAAGTTACAGCAGCATTAAGCCATGAAAAGGATCAATTGTTTTTGTGAAAAACCCTCAAGATGTGCCTTGAATTCAAAGAATCAAGTTCATTATAATCGTAAACTATTTATTAATCTTTTTTTTATCTGAAATGTCCTTGGCGGTATTTTATTTATTTTTTTCTTTTTAATTTTTTTAATTTTATTAATTAAAATTTTCTGTCTCAGGTGTACATGAGTTCCCAATCTTGAAGAGCAAAATGAAAAATATGATTAAAACCAGAACACAAAAGGTTGTTGAAGACTGTGGAATGCAATTCTCAATGTTTTTCTCTTCCTGAAAAGTTTTTAGTGGACACTTGTATACTTCTGAGCATGGAACAGAATGTAACGTGAGGTTGATATCTTTCATTCATTTATTTGCTTATGTGCCGGGCTGATTTTACAGATGAGAACATCCCAGGGTTTTCTGCTAGGTTTCCCATAGATAATTTGGTGGACAGGGAATTAAGGGCAACGTGGTAGAGGGGCTGATTAAACTACATTAATTTTTGTTGGATGTTCCAGGGAAATGGGAGTGAGCTTTTCCTCTCTGGGGAGAGACAGCAAGGCCTGCTATGGCATCTCTATACTGCATACCCGCTCCTGCTGACTGACGGGGCTCTGTGTGAGATGGGAAGCCGAGTCAAGGCATGGCATTACCACCCACTCCCCTGGCCTGGAACGCTACCTCATATCAGCACGCGCTCCCTGCTCGATGGTGCGGGGACAGCGCATCCTCCAGACATTGTACTACCTAGAGTTTTCAGGCAGAAAGTGACTGCTTAGCCTCAGGCTTCTAGCTCAGATCTTCTTGAGACAAGCCAAGCAGTGCTCCTTGCTCTCACTCCAGAGAGGCTTCTGGAAATTCTGCCCTTATAAGAAACATTCATTTAAATATTATATGAAGCAAGACATTTCAGTTAGTTGGAAGTACATAGATGTCAGTTAAAAGGGTTGTCAATTTCTGTAAGGTATTTTTTCTGGGGTTAAAAATGGTAGTTTAAAATATTGTATATTCCACGTCCGCATCTCTATCCCTGCCCTGAAAATAGGCCCATCTGTAACATTTTTCTAGATTCCATCTGTATGTGTTAATATACGACACAGAGGGGAGGGGAGAGTGGGACTGATTGGGGATTGGAATTGACATGTATCCACTACCCTGTGTAAAGTAAATAGTAAGAAACTGCTGTTTAGCACAGGGAGCTCAGGGTGGTGCTCTGTGATGACCTAGAGGGATGGGGATGGGCGGTTGGGATGGGAGGAAGGTTCAAAAGGCAGGGGACATACATAAATATAGCTGTACACATTTGTTTTACATAAAAAACTACCACAACATTGAAAAACAGTTATACTCCAATTAAAAAATGAAAGTAAAATAATAATAACAGAGTAAAAAAATGTATGCTTCAGTAGTTACTGTTTTCTTAGTTTGCCAGTGACCTTGAATGACATGTTCAAGCACTTGAGGCATTATGCTGCTAGGTGACCTCTTTGAAGAGCCCCTGTTTTAAGCTGTGCATCCCTAGTGCGTGGGGTTTAATGTGAAGCCACCGACTAGTAAATGAATTCTGCACGCACATTCCATTTGACAGCACTGTGATGCAATGGGGCATTCTACAGAATTGCCTTTTTTAAGTAATTAAAATATATCCTTTGAAGCACAGATGATTTTGAAATCTCCCTGGTGTTTTGATGAAAATCTTTAAAAATATAAATAGATGTTTCTACCTTTTCAAAAAGATTTTTCACATAATTTAACTTTTTAAATGATATATCAGTATTCTTATCTGTAATAACTTTTTAAAATGCTGTTGAAGAATGAGAGCCAGTTTTCCCATCATTAAGTAATTCATTTCTACTTTTGAGCTTGTCTTTCTGATTTTTAATGGTGGTATGGTCAACTTCCTCAACTATCTACTGTTACTTTTTGATGATATTTGAATTTCTTGCCCCAAATTTTCTTCTTTGTATGAGACACAGTTGCATATATTAGATCCATTACTGTGGGATAGTTTTTGCAACTTACTTTCATCTGGATTCACGATAGATACATGTATGTTGAAGATGCCAAAATATAAACTTCAGGTATCGCTAATGTGATATAAAAGAATTATATGTCCTCATTGGTTTTGAAGCTATTTCTATAACCATTCAGCCTTTTCTTTGGCTGTACCATGCAACACATGGGATCCTAGTTCCCTGGGCAAGGGTCAATCTGCCCCCTGCAGTGGAAGCGTGGAACCTTAACCACTCGAGCATGAGGGAGATTACACTATTCTGCTTTTAAAGTGAATCAATGTCTGTTAAATTAAATCTTGTTTATTATTGACAGCTTAGTTCTCCTTTGGATCTTTTTCAGTTATATTAAATATGTTATAGAGTAAATCTGACTATAAACATCGGTAGAAAATGTGTTCTTTTCCCTGTTTGGAAATTCAGTGGACATATTTCTGAAAATATCTTCATGTAAAATGACTTGCCACTCCCCATTTGTTGGCAAATTAAGTTTGTTGTTTTCCAAAAATGTGTGTGTGTGTGTGTATAATTTGATTGATAGGACTGATGCTGAAGTGTAAGCTCCAATACTTTGGCCAGCTGATGTGAAGCACCAACTCATTGGAAAAGACTCTGATTCTGGGAAACATNAAGAAAAAATACTTTCAGAATTCTAGATACACATGACCTAGTTGGCCTCTAGAGAACATGTATGTGCTTATGTATAAGTAAATGACCACCCCACTGAATCAACCAGGATTTAAAGACTGTCATTTTGAAAATCTTCACTAATTTGATATGCTTAAAAAATGACATTTTAATTTGTTCTGTTCGATTACTCTTGAAGTCAGGATTTTAATATTTATTAGCCATTTATATCACCTTTTTGATGAAATAAGTTAAATTAGAACATAGAATAATCAAGATACACATTAAAGCAGGAAAAATTGAACAAATTAAGGCATGTCTAGCTTGTGACTTCTGTGCAGATGGGTGTGTGGTAGTTCTACATGACATTACATAGAAAGACTTGCCTTTAATCTACCCATTTATAATTATGACCTATATATAAGGACATTCTTTTTATTATTAATTTTTTAACCTTGAGAAATCCATTAAAAAAGATTCTCCATAACTTTGTGCCATTTTTAGTTATTTAAATTATTATTTTGTAAAATTTTGTTTATGTTTTGCTATTATATATCCAAGGTAATGAACATCCTCGAATTCTATTTCCTTGAGCAATTGTTTTTTCAGAAAAAATAGACTTTAACAAAAAGAGAGTTGTTGGATCAAATTGCTAAGTGTTTTTAATATTGATATAATGGTCAAATTTTACAAAATTTTTCCCCCACATTTTTATCCGTTTCCTCGCATTTTTACTCACACTCGTTTTAAAAATCTGGTCAAACTGACAAAAAGTAAAAATCCTATTTTTAATTTGCTTTTTTCTAATTATTTAATTTCTTGTTGTTCAGAAACTAGCAAAAAGAAATTAAGCTGTCTGACTCATTGCAACCCATGGCCTGAAGCATACCAGGCTTCCCTATCCTTCACTATCTCCATGAATTTGCTTAAACTTGTGTTCATTGAGTCAATGATACCATCCAACCATCTCATCCTCTGTGAACCCCTTCTGCCCTCAGTCTTTCCCAGCATCAGGGTCTTTTCCAATGAATTGGCTCATCACATCACTGGCCAAAGTACTGGAGCTTCATTTTCAGCATCAGTCCTTCCAATAAATATTCAGGGTTGATTTCCTTTTGAATTAACTGGAATTGATGCTTTCAGATTGTGGTGCTGAGGAAGACTCTTGAGAGTCCCTTGCTCAACAAGGAGATCAAAGCAGTCCATTACTTAATTTCTTAAATTACCTCAAGTGACAGGGTTTAGGTTAGGGTTTGGGGAGGACGTATGGTAAATAAGTACTGCCTGGGGTAATGGTTAATTGAATAAGAATGGTAGACCTGAGTAACTGGTATTTAAAAAAAAAAAAAAAGGACAATCCATTTATTTAACTTAGTTTCACTTTTGTTTTCAGTAAAAGGGTGTGTTATATTCTTTTTGAATAAATTTGTGTCTTAGTTTCTCAGGATTTGATTTGGGTCCTGCTTACAGTTTCAGATGAGGACATTTTACAGCTGCTTAGCTCAAGCTGAGTGTAGATTGAGTATTTTATCTGAATTCATAGAATGTCAAAAAGAAAACAAATGAAAAAAAGCCTTTATCCAAATGAACACTTCTCTCCCCAGCAAATCACACCCAAGTCAAAAATTTTAAATATGGATTATTCAGTATTAAGTATATTATCTCTTTTTATTTTTAATACAATAAAGGTTGGTAGTATTTTCAGTTTCTACGCTTATTATCCCACCTGGAAAATGAAAAACTATGTGTGATAACTATAAAATTTCAGGATAAATTAGTTTTGAGTCTTAAATTTAATTAATGAATAGCTGAAGTAAATTGATTTTGACCATACTTAGTCCTAGTTTTGTTCTTAATAGCTTATCTTGTTGAGCTGTTAGACCGTCTTCAATCTTGGAAGAAAAGACTTGCCCTTGAATGTATATATAGAATTCTATTCATAAAAGTTACTAAGAACATCATAACATCTGCCTGTAAGAGAGTTCATTGCTTTACCATAAGCTATTTCAAAATGTCGCATGGCACATCAAACATGATTTAAATAGAATCTCTTAAGCTAAGATTGTTTCAGAAATATACAACTGCAATATGTGGAGAAACAATAAAAATCCATGCTGGCTGTCAGATGGATAGTGGAAGAGGAAGAGAAGATATTACTCTTTCAGTTGTGGTTTTTTTTTTTTTTGCATAGACTATAAACAACTTTTCTATTCAGGATATATCCTATAATTATGCCGAGAAATGACAGGGTTGGTAAATACAGTGAACAGTCCCATTTTTAAAGTTATTACAAGAAGGTGAGCAAAGTTTATCACTCTGCAATGAAAGAGTGAATAGTAAATCTGAGAACATTAGCACTAAAATTCAGTTCTTTCCTTAGTAACTTCATTTCATGTAAGGATTTCAGAAAATGAATTTCCTTCTTTCTGTTAATGATAAATTTTCTTTTAACAATGTCTATACAAAGATAATTCAATGAAGAAAGAAAAACTAAGTCATTTGGTCTTTTTTTTTAAATATATATCATGAACATGTAGCCCACAATGATCATGAGATTAAAATCTTCCCTCTGTTTGAGTTGTTAGACCTTATCACCTTAAGCAATTCATCAGAAATGAATGAATTTCCACTGCTTATTTCTTAGAAGTGATCACTATTGAAATGATTTCCTGGATTTTAAAATACATATATTCAGATGTTTCCTTTCACCATATTTTATGACAGCTTGAAACTGGAAATTGTATATTGATATATTTTCAAGTGTTCTTAAGCCCAGAGAACTTTAAAGTTTTAGTTAAAGGGTTGCATTGGCTGCACAAGATTGCATTCGACCACACAGGAGTCACTACTAGACATGTGACTGAACACCTCAGAAGGAGGGAAGCTCTGAATGCCAAACTGGTTCTGCTTCCTCAAATAGAATATCCTGTCTAAATAGTATTTCTAACCAATATATAGACTAGAAGATACTACTTATGGAAAACAAAGGAACCATAATATAAGGTTGTGTGTTGTGTGGTTTGGTGTTTGGCATTTATTTTTGGACATAGCTGGGTTTAGTAATTTTACTTCTCTTAACCTAGGAGAAATAGGTAACTCAGAAAGAAAATTTAAATCTGTTTTGAATGATGACTGATTTTTGACTCATTTGGTCATCTCTTTACATCTGGAATCTCAAAATTCTTTTAACATATGATGTTTTCCTCTGAATCATTGCTCCTTATCTTAGACTGTTCATTTCTTATTTCCAACTTAAGAATGAGAAGACACGTTCTAGAACTGTGTATAGAGTTGCCTCATTTTTGTAAAATGTTATATATTTATATGGATGTAGAAGAGAAACCTGGAAGGTTATACACTACCCTGTTGGCAGTGGTTTACCCTTGAAGAATGGGACTGTGGAGGGCCGCTGGAGGCAGGAGACCTTCACCTCTTCCTGTATGCTATTGTATCATGCTCATTTTTTAAGCACGTATATTCTAGCAAAAGGTTTTCAACACGCTTCTGTTGGTTTTAACTAAGAAGGGCAAGGTAGTTGGATAATGACCCCAGCTTTGCATTTTCACCAGTCAGGAAGTAGGGACTGTGCTGAGCTGAGGTGTGAGGCTGCCACAGATGTCTAATCAGAGTATGAGGACTTACTTCCTGGTTATCCCTAACATTTAGACTGACCAGATTGTTTACTCTGTATTTCAATTTTCTTTCAGTAAATAATTTTTAATAACACTCTGCCTAATCGTGCATGAATTAAATCAGTGTTTCACTTTGTGAAATCTCTTTGAACACTACAGATTGAACAGATCCAATCACTTGAACAGGTCCAAGTGATCATTAGTTGGCAATATCTTAACTTGAGCCCAAACAGATTAAACAAATTAAATTTGGGTGTATCTGATAATCTCACAAGAGAGTTAAAGGGAGTTGACTTGCTTAATTGTATATTATAGACAGATATTTCCCATCATCTATACATCTTTAAAAAGTTTAGCTAAGATGTATGTTTCTTATGCTAAAAGGGATGAGTAGAGCATGCTTCATGAGAGGCTGAATAGGGTTCATTCAATAATCTGAAACTCAGAATTTATTTACCTGCAAATTATCACTTTAGGATTGAAAAAATAAAGGTGTGGCTGCAGAATAGCATTATAATTAAATAATCATGTTAAATATATCTAAGAATAAGACAATATGCCAGCAGTATTCCCCTATGAGTAAGATGAAAATTGCATAGATTCTCTGTGCCAACCTCATAACTACCCCTGCTGACCGTATTTGATAGTCTTGAATGGATTGGGCAAGTTCCTTAGTAGCTCAAGATGAGAACATCTGGCTGTTTCTCCTTCTATTTGCACTCAAATGTATGGGGACTACTCTCTACTGCAGTGCTTAGGCTTCTGGTTATAATGGCTTCTCTTGTTGCGGGGCACAGCCTATAGGCGCGCAAGCTTCAGCAGATGTAACGCACAGAATCGGTGGTTGTGGCTTGCAGGCTCTAGAGTGAGGATTCAGTAGTTGTGGTGCAGGGGCTNTGTATGGGGACTACTCTCTACTGCAGTGCTTAGGCTTCTGGTTATAATGGCTTCTCTTGTTGCGGGGCACAGCCTATAGGCGCGCAAGCTTCAGCAGATGTAACGCACAGAATCGGTGGTTGTGGCTTGCAGGCTCTAGAGTGAGGATTCAGTAGTTGTGGTGCAGGGGCTTTAGGTGGTCGGCTGCATGTGGAATCTTCCCTGACCAGGGGTCGAACTCATGTCGCCTGTGTAGGCAGGCAGATTCTTATCCACTGTACCAACAAGGAAGTCGTGACTCATTTTTTACATTCAGAAAGATTTCTTACTAAGTGAAGCAGAGAATTATAAAAGCTATTTTGAATATATTCAAATATGTTTAGGACTGACTTTTTTCCTCTATCCACTGAATGTGTGTGTGTATATATGTGTGTGTGTGTGTGTGTGTGTGTGTGTGTGTGTGTGTGTGTGTGTGGCTACCTCTCTATCCTGCTGCCTCTTAATACCAGGTCTCTTTTTTTAACTATATGGTATGTTTTGTTCAGCTAAGAGATGCCTTGACTGAGCCAGAGGTAGAACTTTTCTTGGCTGGAGTGCAGAGGATCTTAGAGGTTCTTTGTGGCCTCTGGCAAACCAGCTTCCAAACTGTGCAGGGAGCTTCTTAACTATCATAGAATATTCTGGGGCACTTGAAAGCTGTCTAGATTCCTTCCTCAACCAGTATGTGCCAGGTTTCACGGAGAGGGAAGCAAACTTGAACAGTTTTTACAGGCAGATTCAGAGTAGTAGCTGATAACCTAGGGAGGTGGACTTGTTGGAAGCCAGAACTGACAGAAGCAGTCGGGCGCCCTGGGAGATAATTACCGTGACTGAGGAAGAAGCTTGGCAGCAGAGGCTGAGTGCAGAGTAGAGCCTGGCATCAGCCGTTCCAGCTTCCCTGTGATGCTCTCAGCTGTTTGCGGGGCTTCTCCCCACCTAGAGATCCCCTCCCTCTCAAATGCCTTCAGGCACTGTCCTGGAAACAGAGAGCCCAAGCAAGCTCCACGATGGGCTCCTCAAAGAACCTGAAATGAGAAGACCACCCTGGGAGTCCCCAGGCAGACTCACATGAAGCCAGCTGAAGTGCAGGCATCCAGTCCAGTCCAGCCCTTGCCCATAGCCCACGAGGCAATTGACAGGCTCTTGTCTAGGAAGGAGCAGCAACCTTGGACTTAAAGTCAGATTCTTGTCCCCCTGGGCTAAACCTTTTCCCTTAGAAGATACTACCTCGTTCTCTAATTTAACAGAGTGAATTTTGATAACAAACTTTTGAGAAAGAGGAGACCATATCTGGCCTGAGGAAATTGAATGTGATAAGATGATAGATACTTTTCTGATCATTTCTCTGCTCTTGTCATTTCTCCCAGTGACCAAATCAATGAAGTGTAGAACTCTGAGCCATTATCTTCATTAGTATAAAGAGTAATGATCTGGTATATGTTTTCCCTCCAAAAGGAAAATCACTTCATTTATTTCTCATTGTAAAAATAACACATGTTCATTTAAGCAAAATTATATATATATATGTATTGGAGAAGGACATGGCAACCCACTCCAGTACTCTTGNAGAACTCTGAGCCATTATCTTCATTAGTATAAAGAGTAATGATCTGGTATATGTTTTCCCACCAAAAGGAAAATCACTTCATTTATTTCTCATTGTAAAAATAACACATGTTCATTTAAGCAAAATTATATATATATATGTATTGGAGAAGGACATGGCAACCCACTCCAGTACTCTTGGCTTGAAAATCCCATGGACGGAGGAGCTTGGGGCAGGCTACTATCCATGGGGTCACAAAGAGTCAGGCACGACTGAGCGACTTCACTTTCTTTCTATATGTGTGTATAGATGTGGTAGGTGTGGGTTTCCCTTGTGGCTCAGCTGGTAAAGAATCTGCCTGCAATGCAGGAGACCTGGGTTGAATTTCTGGGTTGGGCAGATCCCCCTGGAGAAGGGAAAGGCTACCCACTCCAGTATTCTGGTCTGGAGAATTCCACGGACTATAGAGTCGGACAGGACTGCGTGGCTTTCACTTCACTATTTGTAGCTGTAGACTTAGTTATGTTTACATACATAAATGTATTTATGTTTGGGAATATATGTATGTATTTATAAGAATAATATAAATGTATGTATAAAGATTTACCTACAGATATATTTATGTAACTATATTAAATATATTAAAAAATGTATGCACGTGTATGTATAATAGCTGAAATTTATAGAAAATGGCTATAAATCATAATTAGAAAATAAGAAAAGCTGTATTTTAGAGCCCTTTGCCATTTGGAAATTAAAACAATAGCAGAACCATCCAGAATCAGCATCAAATCACATTCAAAACTTGGCACATACGAAACTGGATTATTTCTAAACAACTAATGGCTGGTCTAGCTTTTTTACATGGGTATTTTCTTTCATATTTCATTAGCATTTCTAGTTAATAAGAGCTCCTTGCAGCACTTTTTTCATAAAAATCATATAGTTTTTCTTTTCTAAAATCCCCAAACTTGTACCCATACCTGCAGTGCCCCATATATCCTGAAGGAGATTCTTAGGTTCAGTTAATCTGTATTAAAACATGAAGGAGTTGACTTCTTATTGATTGCTCAACTTGCCTTCTACCTGAATGTTATCGTATATATTCCTTGACAAAGGGAAATTTAAAGTTTTGAGATCATTCATTTAGTGAAATCATACTTACTGGGTGCATAACATGAACCAGACACTGTGTCATGTTTCAGGGATGTATTGAAAAATGGAAGCAGTCACAATCATGCCAATTACGGTGATTACCAAGGGTGACAAACGCCCCAATGGTAGNATATAGGAATGTTGGATTCAACCAGCCATAGACCGAAAATATTCAGGAAAAAAAATCCAGAAAGTTCCAAAAAGCAAAGCTTGGATTTGCACAAATGCTGCTAACTATTTACCTAACATTTACATTGTATTTGCAAATATTTGTGTGACATTTACATTATTTTCAACACCATGAGCCATCTAGATATGATTTTAAATGTATGGGAGGATATATATAGGTTATATGCAAATACTACATCATTTTATGTAAAGGAGTTAAGTATCCATCAGCTGCAGTATCCGAGAGGGTCCTGGAATCAGTCCCCCATGCTGGGGGATAACTTTATACCAACCAGTTAACAAGTCTTACATTTTTTTAAAAAAGGAATAGAAGATGAAGAAGGTTATGGAGTTTTTAACAGTTCATGTGGGTTGCTCTTTACATTGAGAATATATGCAAATTTTACTTGTTTAATAGAAAAAAAAGGAAAGATACTATCACAGAGCCCACAGATATATGCCTATCAGAGCAGAAATGAGATTACACTAGTTTCAACTACTGCATTACCTCTGGTTTTAACTGAAAACAAAGATAGTTGAATTGGTAATTCTACATCGAATTTATAGAAACTTTTTCTATAGAAGTAATTTGGGTTAGAAAATAATGCATGGAACCTCATAAATACATCATTTTATTTGAACTGCCCTTTATTCAAGTATGCTAGAAATTCTAACTAAAATAAATGAAAGTAGGATGTTGCAGTGAAAATGTATTTTTTAATTCTTTACGATTCTGCTACTTAGCCTGTATTAGACTTTTGTTTGTGAGGCCAAATCCAGACAAAACTATAAATTGATCTGTCGTGGTAGTATTACCATTCTGGATTCTAAATAAGTGTTTTCTTTTAATGCAAATATTGAAATTTCTTACTATGACAAACTGGGGCACATGAAATGGAGTTTCATGCTCCACTGAACTGAATTCTCTGCAGCTGCTTAGAAATGTTTGGAGAGTTTTAGTGGATTTATTAATCTTAGTGACCCTGTTTCCCCTTACATTTGTGAAACACATATTGCTATACATTTTAGTTATTCAAAAATGTGAATTCATTGATCTGTCTGCCTGCTTGAAAGAGCATTCATGAGAACTAAGAGAAATGATACATGCTAATAAATACAATAAAAAGAATAATTGTAGGTGATATTTACCAATTTGTGGTTCAGACGGTATAGCGTCTGCCTACAATGCAGGAGACCCAGGTTCGATCCCTGGGTCAGAAAGATCCTCTGGAGAAGGAAATGGCAACCTACTCCAGTTCTCTTGCCTGGAAAATCTCATGGATGGAGGAGCGTGGTAGGCTACAGTCCATGGGGTCGCAAAGAGTTGGACACAACTGAGCGATTTCACTTGGTCTAGTCTCTATAGATACAAACAATTAACAGAACAGATAAGGTACTTGCTCAGATTAGGTTTCCTTGCCATTAGGGAAAGAAAAACAAATAACTGAACAAGATATCAACAGAGTCTGAGAAGTATTTTCAAAAGAATAAATAGTGATATG
Source organism: Neotragus moschatus (assembly GCA_006410615.1). Classification (NCBI taxonomy): domain Eukaryota; kingdom Metazoa; phylum Chordata; class Mammalia; order Artiodactyla; family Bovidae; genus Neotragus; species Neotragus moschatus. The sequence goes on along the minus strand of SJYA01000572.1, from coordinate 135,085 downwards.
ATAGGCAACAACCTAGCAGAAGTGGGAGGGCCTTTCTAAGAGGGGGACGTTTCAGCGGAGATGTGAAGTAAGAGAAGGAGACTGCCAGTGAGGAGGAGAGAGGTCAGCTTTTCAAGCAGGAACATGGTGAGTGCAAAGGAACTGGGACAAAAAAAGAAAAAGAGTAGTGTGAGAGAGAGTGAAGTGTGATCATAAAATGGAGAGTACATAACCCATTATTTTGTGTTAACTACTATGCTAATGGTTTTCCCTGTACTAGCTCATAATGCTTAGTTCTAGGAGGCTCATGCTAATATGAGGCATATTTCCAACTAGTAATACTGAGGAATAGAGAGGAAAAGAGTCTTGCCTATAAAATTAGCCATCCAGTAGTGATGGGGACGTGATTTTCACCAAGGAAGTCTGGCTTCATAACCCACACTTCCAACATTACACCATGTTATTTCCCAACCACAGAATGTTAATTAGTATCACTATTAAATTATGATGATGTTTTAGTTATCTCTTATAGGTTGGAAAACTCATCTGTATTTCCATATTTCATTGCTTAAAGAACGTTGTGCCCTCTTGTAGATGCCAGGCTTTACAAAGAATGCAGGCAAAGTAGAGACCGGAAGAAAGCCCTCTAGCTGGCTAAGAATCTTGATAGACGTGAAACAAGTGTGATCCTATCATTTAAAAGTTAAGATTCAGGAGACTGCAGGGTCAGTATCTGTATATTTAGAGGGTCAGCTTGTGGAAAAATTAAACATTTTATATGGCCCCAAGTAGATGTAATTTGGAGAGAAATTGCATTCAGAGAGGAACTAATTTTGATAGAAGAAATGACTTTCTAATGTTGAAAAAATAAAAAATTGGAATAAGCTATGCTGGGGGAGATAAAGAGACCCTAACATCAGAGATATTTAAGCCTAGGCAGAAAAATCTACTAAGGGTGATGTGGCAGTCGTCCCCAAACTGTTTGGCACCAGGGACTAGTTTCTTTGAAGACAATATTTCCAGGGATGGTGGAGGACATGGTTTCGGGATGATTCAAGTGCACCGCATTACACTTTATTTATTTATTGTGCACTTTATTTCTATTTTTATCACATCAGCACCGCCTCAGATCATCAGGCATTAGATCTCAGAGGTTGGGGATCTCTGGAGAGGATTCAAGCAATGGTGGGATAATTGAACCAGGGTGGGTTTTCCCCTTCCTTATATTGTATGGTGGACAAGCCATAATCAGAAGTCAGGATAGAAAACTTGACAGAACATGGTGTAGCACCCAGATGCCAGATAATAGGTGAAGGAGCAAAGTAAGATCCCAAATAGGACGGTTGTAATTAAAAACCAAATCATCATTTCTTCTCTAGTTTCAAAGGGAACTGGTGATCTGGCTTGGGCTAGAAAGCAGGAGTAATCCTGTCTTAGTGAACATATGCTCAGCTTTCTACATTTCAGAACCAATCATATCACTCCAGGGGAGAATGAATACGTGTATATGTATGGCTGAGTCCCTTTGCTGTCCACCTGCAATTATCACAACTTTGTTAACTGGCTACACTCCAGTATAAAATGAAACATTTAAAAATATATGTATATATATCACCCTAGGGAATTGACCACGTAAATATGTCTCTATTAAATTACCTTTAATTTTCATTCCACTGATTTGTTTATCCATGTCTTCTCCTTCTAGACCTTAGACTGACTGAACAAAAAATTATGTTTGTGTTTTCAGCTCTAGAAGTATTGGCAAAAAAATAGTAACTGAGATAATCAGTAGTAGACCCCTACAAGTCCAGAGAATAGATCAGAAAAAGTCAAAGCTGGATTTAGAAACATAACATTTGTGGCCAGCATTCACTTTCCAATTACCCATCAAAGTCATAGACTTGTGTTTTTTAAACATGAAATCAGAAGACTAATTCATTAAATATATTTTTGATTTAGAAGATTAATGACTTAGTGATTTAATGAAGGTCATGATGCGTTGTGGTGGAATTAGATCTTTGATCTGGAAGATTTTCTCCATTTGGTGTTCTAGAGATCTACCAAATGGAGTCACGGTGAATTAGTTGAAAATGAATATTTTGTGCTAAACCAACTTGTCAGTCTTTGTAGAGATACTGTCTAGGGTTAGCTTCTTTGAAGCTCCCAACATTTTAAATAGATTTCTTAAAGAGTCACAGTGACTCTTTGGTATTGAGATGATTATAACCTCAGCAGTCTACCACTGAGGAAAACATTTGCAATAGCATTTGGTATTATTAGCTTAACTTTTTAAAGTCTTGTCTTGAGGGAGTGGGAAATAGGGACTTATTTGAAGAGTTTTCCTGATGTGACTATGTTGAACACTTTTTAGAAATGTGGTGTTTATTATTTGTTAATGGTGTATGCAAAGTCATGGATACCACATTAAACCGGAGCAAAGACACTTGCTCTTCTGTACACGCATTGTTGATTTTTCCCTCTTTCTTGATTTTGGCATCCCTTGGTTTTAATTAGTTGGACATATCTAAAATAGATGTCAGCTGGGGCCCCCCCAACTTTTCAAAGATCTAGCTTCTATTGGCTTAAAGGCCAGCCCTGCTGCTTCATCCGCTCAGATTCTGACACCTGTGTTAAGTCCTGAGCCCTCTCCAGGAGTTTCATAACTTCTCAAGGGGCTTCTCTCTGCCTTCCTTTGCTCTCTCTCACTTCCTTTGCTCCAGCTTCCTGTCACACCATCTTTCTTTCATCTTGAAGTGGGGAGGGAACCTGCTTATTGGAAAAGAGAATCTACTTAAATCTATAGTAACTGAAAACACTGTTACACAATCTTTCACTGATCTGGACACAAGATACATTTGATTCCATGCAAATGCACCCTTATTTTACATACAAGATAAAACTTTGAAGAATCAATTGATTAAAAATCAAATATAATTGACTTGCTTGACAGTTTTAATATTTTTTTCTTATTGGAGATTGATAATCCATTGGCAGAGACTCATATCATTTTAGTTAAAGCCTTTAGCTTTCTATGTGTATACTTAAAGAGCAGGGGTGCTTGCAAGTTTAATGGGCTGCTGCAATAAATCTCTTTGTGGTATAAATTGATTACCACTTTGTTTTATCTGAATTATAAATTGCCATGTGCTGGAATTAGTTATCTTCAAAAACTCTTATTTAAGCATCACTAAAAAATAAATTAGAAAAAAAAAAGAATCAGTGCTCAGACTTCTCTGTTTGCAGAAGTTTCCTGACTTGAGACTAATTAAAAAAATAAGTGGAAATTCAGAAAACAGAAAGGCAGACTATGTGTTTCTCACAAGCTGTTTATTACAACATTAAAACAATTTATTGTAATTCATGAGTCAACTTTAAGATTTTTTTAAGCCAAGAATTAAATTTGCTGTCTTTAAATAGAAATTTAGTTTTATTTACACTTAACCACATTCTTCTCCTTTTACATTTTTAACTGGGGTATACTGTTTCATCATCTATTTCTTTTATATTTCATAAGTTCTGTTAGCTTTCATTGGACAGTTTATGTCAAATTGTTAATGAAGAAAACAATTTTAGTTATCATTATTTTCTCCAAGTAAAATCCATATTTCTGTCTATATAGCCTTTACCTTGTTTGGAAGGGCCATGATATAATAACAAGACTGAGAAAGGTTCAGTTCAGTTCAGTTCAGTTGCTCAGTCATGTCCGACTCTTTGTGACTCCATGAATCGCAGCACACCAGGCCTCCCTGTCCATCACCAACTCCTGGAGTTCACTCAGACTCACGTCCATCGAGTCCATGATGCCATCCAGCCATCTCATCCTCTGTCATCCCCTTCTCCTCCTGCCCCCAATCCCTCCCAGCATCAGAGTCTTTTCCAATGAGTCAACTCTTCACATGAGGTGGCCAAAGTACTGGAGCTTCAGCTTTAGCATCATTCCTTCCAAAGAAATCCCAGGGCTGATCTCCTTCAGAAGGGACTAGTTGGATCTCCTTGCAGTCCAAGGGACTCTCAAGAGTCTTCTCCAACACCACAGTTCAAAAGCGTCAATTCTTTGACACTCAGCCTTCTTCACAGTCCAACTCTCACATCCATACATGACTACTGGAAAACCCATAGCCTTGACTAGACAGACTTTAGTCGGCAAAGTAATGTCTCTGCTTTTGAATATGCTATCTAGGTTGATCATAACTTTTCTTCCAAGGAGTAAGTGTCTTTTAATTTCATGGCTGCAGTCACCATCTGAGAAAGGTAGATTTATGCAAAAGGCAAACAGGCCTTCAACTCTTTGGAGGAATTTTTTTTTAAACTCTAACTCTTTCTGTTCTTTTCAGAAACATTTCTGGTTTTATTTTGTTTTAAGAGCAATCAAAATGATCACTGATGTTACATACTTTATTATTATTCAGTAGTCTAATGTTTGAAAAGTCTGATATCATTAAATTATTCTTTATGTTGCTTTTGGTGAAACCAGTGTTTTTATTGGCATTTTCCATTTTCTCAGAATCAGCAGGTTAAAATTTTTATATAATGTTAGTTCCCTGAAACCGGCCACCATGCTCTGCAAAGACCTGGAATCAATGGTGCCGCTTTAGCCACAGCCACGGCAGAGCTTTGACTTGCAGAAGCATTCAGTTAGGCCTCCTTCATGCTATTCCCTGGGGTTATTGGGTCTGTGTGCATTTGTGCGTGCATGCTAAGGCGCTTCAGTCATGTCCAACTCTTTGCAACGCTTTGGACTGTAACCTGTCAGGCTCCTCTGCCCATGGGATTCTCCAGGCAAGAATACTGGAGTGGGTTGCCATGCCCTCCTCCTGGGGATCTTCCTGATGTAGGGACTGAACCCATGTCTTTTATGTCTCCTGCATTGGTAGGCAGGTTTTTCACCACCAGCACCACCTGGGAAGCCCTATTGGGTCTATAGTGTAGACCATAGAAGATTGTGGTTCTCCCTCCCCTGAAATGAATGCCTAGTTGCAGGGTGGCCATGGTGAATGACATGGGAGAGAATGACCTGGCAAGAGGTCCCTTGGGGGAATATAAACTCTTTCCTCTTGACTGGCGGTGTTGCAATCCTCAACCACCCAAGCCAGAGTCATTAAAGTGACCGTTCACTACCCTACTGCTGATCAGCTCCTCAACCCTGGGGTTTTTCCTCTCCCTCTTTCTCTCTCCCCCAGTTTAGATCCTAACTATTCTTCACCCAAACTGTTGCTCAGACTTTTAATTGACCTGCCATCAGTTTTGTCTCTTCAACTCTGTAACCGTAGTTACCTCCATGAAACTTACACATAACTTTGCCATCTACAACTGAAATCTCTTCAATAGCCTCCTGGAAAAGCTCAAACCGTTTATTGAGGCATTTAGATCTTCAGTGTCTCCTCACCGTACTCAGTCCTCTCTCCTTTCTGCCTTGCCTTTTATGTATCAGCATATAAAATTTCCGGGTCGTCTTCTCAGATAATTATTCTTTCTCTCTCTCTTCTGAATTCATGCGATTCTGTCTTCTTGGGTACCTTGCCCTGGATTCCTTCCCCACGTTTAATTTGATAATACTTGCCCATCATTTGGGCTTTCCTGGTGGTTCAGATTATAAACAGTCTGCCTGCAATGTGGGAGATCTGGGTTCTTTCCCTGGATTGGGAAGATCTCTTCGAGAAGGGAATGNCTCTCTCTCTTCTGAATTCATGCGATTCTGTCTTCTTGGGTACCTTGCCCTGGATTCCTTCCCCACGTTTAATTTGATAATACTTGCCCATCATTTGGGCTTTCCTGGTGGTTCAGATTATAAACAGTCTGCCTGCAATGTGGGAGATCTGGGTTCTTTCCCTGGATTGGGAAGATCTCTTCGAGAAGGGAATGGCTACCCATTTCAATACTCTTACCTGGAGAATTCCATGGTCAGAGGAGCCAGGTGGGCTACAGTCAATGGGGTTGCAGAGAGTCAGACATGACTGAGTGGACCCATCATTTAAGACTTATCTCAGGCAACTTGTCATTCAGGAAGCCTTCTTTGTCTCTCATCCTGTCTGGGTTAGCTACAACTCTTTTATGTCCCTGGAATATTCTGTGCATATCTCTGCTATTGTCCTTAGTAGACTGTATTATATTTAACAGTTGCTATGTCTTGGGTTCTCACTAGGAAATGAGTTCTTTGATGAAGGATGCTGTTTTATTTGTCTTTGAATCTTTTGTACCAGACATTTATTTTGTCTCACACTAGGCACTCCGTAAATATTTGATGAGTGAATAAATGAACAAGTAAAAGCAGTATTTAATGAAATTAGGTTTTGATGGGATCTGAAGATGATATAAAACAGAATTCTTAGCTGGAGCAATGTATTTGTGATATTCACCCACAGCTTTTGTAATAAACATATACAGAAAGGAGATGGTCTATATAGAAATTGAATCAGAAACTTTGGTCTAATAGGCAGCATGTTCTGTAATCAAAACATTGAAACAACACTGTAGGGAAATTATCAGAAGTTCTATTACAAATAAAGTGTTTGCTTGCTCCTTGGAAGGAAAGCTGTAACAAATCTTGTGCTTGCATGGTAAGTCGCTTCAGTCCTGCCCAACTCTGTGCAGCCCTAAAGANTCTGGATTCTGTCCATCCCTCAAAACCTGCACTGCATGCGTTGATAACCATGTTTACCTTCTTTCATCCCATCTCCTCCTTTATGCACTTGTCTTACTTTTTATTGGACACATTCCCAACCTTCTGGAATGAAAAATAAACAAGGATCAAACAAACTTGAACTCATGCATATTTCCTACAGAGCCTACAATTGCTTTCCATTCTGCTTGGAATCAAGAGTGCATAGGATGTAAATACTGGATATATCTGCTTGATGTTCAAAGTTTATTGCCCAAGCACTTAATTTATGTCTACCGTGTGCCAGACCCAGAGTTTGGTGATAAGATATAGATTTGATAGATAAGTTGACAAACAACATACAGTCTGTGAAGTGCTCTAGTAGAGGTAAGCGCAGGAAATTCATAGGGGTGGCACTAATTCAGGTGAGTCAATAAATGCATGAAAGAATGGACGACTATGTGAATGAATAATTTATTTTAATTCTCCAGAGCTGTCATTTAGTAGTCTGCAGTCCTCCTGATGGGTAAATCATCTTGCTAATCTGCTGCTGCAATGACAATGCATATCCTAATTTCTTCCATCACAACATTTGTTAATAACCCTTAAGTGATACAGTGTAGTTCTAATGAATTCTGTACACCTGCTTTCTTGGATACATCATCCTGGCTTTAATTACTACATGGACTGTGGTCTCCAACTACAAAATTAAAAACATTAATTTGGGAATTTTAAAAATAATATTTAAGCATAGGGTTAAATATTGCTTCATTATCAAAACAGCTAAAGTATATTTAATGCTTCTTTGATTTATATTTCATCCTTGTGCATAATGTTAACACAATTTTCTTTTCCTGGATTTCTACTTATGAGTATCTGAAATATCCTTTTTTCAGAGTCCTTGCAAAAATAACATCAAGGTCTTATATTTTTGGACTTTTTCTGTCTTACAGCCTTCTCACTGAAAAATTTTCTTTTCCCTATTCTAACTCCTTTGTCTTTTAATCACAGAAATTAAGGAGTCTTCCCGAACCTATGCTGTAGTTGGCATGATGAGCTAGTAGGTGATTTAAACTGAGTCCACACTCAGTGTAGTCATTTGATACACTTCAAACATAATCCAGTGACCCAGGATCATATTCTGTTAGACAGTGCACAGTTTGAACATCAGATCTTTCTTGAGATCCTTTAGCAGAAGTTTAGTGGGGACTACTCAACAAAATTGTCATATAGCAGACAGGTCGATGTGGCCTGCAGTTGAATTTAGAAATGTTCTTTAGTTGGTCAGTTTTCTTTCTTTTCTTTCCCTTATTTTCATCCTATGTTAGACCCCTGTGAGCTGAGACTAATAAAATGAAAGACATTTTATTTTTAAAATATATTAAAAAAAATTTTTTATATAACCTTTTTTTTGCCTGATTCAGTCATTCAACAAACATTTATTAAATACCTACCATATGCCAGGCTTTTCTCTAGATGCTAGAGTGTGGAAACAAATAAATAAACATAATTAGTATCTTGTGCTGTGCTGTGCTGGCACTTCAGTGATGTCCGACTCTTTGCGACCCCACGAACTATAGCCCACCAAGTTACTCTGTCTATGGGATTTTCCAGGCAAGAGTACTGGAATGGGTTGTCATGCCCTCCTCCAGGTGATCTTCCCTGCCCAGGGATCAAACCCACGTCTCTTATGTCTCCTATATTGGCAGGCAGATTCTTTACCACTAGGGTTACCTCAGTTCAGTTCAGTTCAGTCGCTCAGTCATGTCCAACCCTTTGAGACCCCATGAATCGCAGTACACCAGGCCTCCCTGTCCATCACCAACACCCGGAGTTCACTCAGATTCATGTCCACTGAGTCAGTGATGCCATCCAGCCATCTCATCCTTGGCCATCCCCTTCTCCTGCCCCCAATCCCTCCCAGCATCAAAGTCTTTTCCAATGAGTCAACTCTTCGCATGAGGTGGCCAAAGTACTGGAGTTTCATCTTTAGCCTCATTCCTTCCAAAGAAATCCCAGGGCTGATCTCCTTCAGAATGGACTGGTTGGATCTCCCTGCAGTCCAAGGGACTCTCAAGGGTCTTCTCCAACACCACAGTTCAAAAGCATCAGTTCTTCGGCACTCAGCTTTCTTCACAGTCCAATTCTCATATCCATACATGACTACTGGAAAAATCATAGCCTTGACTAGACAGACCTTAGTCGGCAAAGTAATGTCTCTGCTTTTGAATATGCTATCTAGGTTGCTCATAACTTTTCTTCTAAGGAGTAAGTGTCTTTTAATTTCATGGCTGCAGTCACCACCTACAGTGATTTTGGAGTCCCCAAAAATGAAGTCTGACACTGTTTCCACTGTTTCCCCATCTATTTNAGTGATGCCATCCAGCCATCTCATCCTTGGCCATCCCCTTCTCCTGCCCCCAATCCCTCCCAGCATCAAAGTCTTTTCCAATGAGTCAACTCTTCGCATGAGGTGGCCAAAGTACTGGAGTTTCATCTTTAGCCTCATTCCTTCCAAAGAAATCCCAGGGCTGATCTCCTTCAGAATGGACTGGTTGGATCTCCCTGCAGTCCAAGGGACTCTCAAGGGTCTTCTCCAACACCACAGTTCAAAAGCATCAGTTCTTCGGCACTCAGCTTTCTTCACAGTCCAATTCTCATATCCATACATGACTACTGGAAAAATCATAGCCTTGACTAGACAGACCTTAGTCGGCAAAGTAATGTCTCTGCTTTTGAATATGCTATCTAGGTTGCTCATAACTTTTCTTCTAAGGAGTAAGTGTCTTTTAATTTCATGGCTGCAGTCACCACCTACAGTGATTTTGGAGTCCCCAAAAATGAAGTCTGACACTGTTTCCACTGTTTCCCCATCTATTTGCCATGAAGTGATGGGACCAGATGCCATGTTCTTCATTTTCTGAATGTTGAGCTTTAAGCCAACTTTTATCACTCTCCACTTTTACTTTCATCAAGAGGCTTTTGAGTTCCTCTTCACTTTCTGTCATAAGGGTGGTGTCATCTGCATATCTGAGGTGATTGATATTTCTCCCGGCAATCTTGATTCCAGCTATGCTTCTTCCAGCCCAGCATTTCTCATGATGTACTCTGCATATAAGTTAAATAAGCACTACCTAGGAAGCCCCTGTTAGTAACTTAGGAGAAGAAAAATAAAATAAGGAGAAGTGATTGAGAATTGCTGAGGAAAGGAAGTGTATTTTATACAGACTGTTCAGAGAAAGCCTCTCTCTAAAGAGATGCATTTGGGCAGAGACCTGATCAAAAGAAGCCTTGCAGACAAATGGGGCAGAAGATTCCAGAAGGTGAGTGGCAGCAAGTGGCAAGCCCCAAGGCTTCTCAAGCTTAAGGAACAGAAAAGAAGTCAGTATGGCTGGAATAGAGAGTTATCACCACAGAGTGGCAGAAAATGAGATCCAAGTAGATGTGACTGGTGACATCATACAAGGTCTGTTAGCCCTGGGAAAGAGTCTATATGCTTTATTCTAATATGAAAATGCATTGGAAGGACCTAAGTCAAGGAGTTATGTGTAATCTAACATGTTCTTTAAAAGATGACTAGCTACAGATTGCGTTTTCTTATGCCACACAGCACATTACTACAGCACACTGCAAATTTAGTAGCTTAACCTGTATTATCTCATGGTAGACATGGTCACTTTATTGCTGTTTAGTTGCTAAGTCATGTCCGACTCTTTGCAACCCCATGGATTGCAGCATGCCAGGCTTCCTTGTCTTTCACTGTCTCCCAGAGTGTGCTCAAACTCATGCCCATTGAGTCTATGATGTCATCCAACCATCTCATCCTCTGTTGCCCCCTTCTTCTCCTGCTCTCAAACTTTCCCAGCAACAGAGTCTTTTTCCAGTGAATCGGCTCTTCTCATCAGGTGGCCAAAGTATTGGAGCTTCAGCATCAGTCCTTCCAATGAATGTTCAGGGTTGATTTCCTTTAAGATTGACTGATTTGATCTCCTTGTCTTCCAAGGAGCTCTCAAGAGTATTCTTCACCAGCACAGTTTGAAAACATCAGTTCTTCAGTATTTAGCCGCCTTTATGGTCCAGCTCTCACATCCATGACTACTGGATATGTCTAAGTCATTGTTTGTCAAAATTTAATGTGTATATGAATCTCCTGCAGATTGTGCTAAAATGTAGATTCTGACTTGATGAGGCTGCAGTGGAGACCTGACTCTCCTAACGATCTCCTAGTTGATACTGCTGCTGCTTATGGAACAGCAAGACTTCAGGCCAAGAATGAGGGTAGCTTGGACTAAGGCACTAACAGTGAAGATGAGAAATGACCTAATTAAGGAAATATTTTGAAGGTAGATCCCAAAGGGCTTGCTGAGGAGGAAACAGAGGCACGAGGATGACTTCAGTGTTTAGGAATGACAGTGAACGTAGGAGGCACTTGTAGGGCAGAAATCAAGTGTTCAGTTATGGATGTGCTAAGTTAGAATCCACATAAAGATGGGCACAGAATATTAAGGACAAAACAGGTTATAAATCTTATTCAGTGTTACTAGAGACTTAAAATTTTGTGTTTCTATGCATTACAACTATAAGACTCTTCCTAAGTGTGCTTAGAATTTATTGTACTGTTTTTAAAATTTTAAGCAATAGGAAGAGCTTTATTGATTCGTACCGCAGTTTCTCTCTCGTTTCTCTTACAATGACATGAGTAAAACAAGCAGTGCTTTCTTGTCTCCATGCCAGTGCTCTTTACAGTGAAATTAACATAGTGTCATTACTCAGTTCTTTAAAATTGTTCCTAGAAGCCAAAATGTGCATCACTGTGCATATTTAAAGCATATTGTATTCAAGCACTCTCTAAGCTTAGAGCTAAGATTTTAAAACAAAATAAGTTTCAGCACCTATTATTGATTCTGGAGAATGCCTCTCTAGGAGATGAATTGCCTAATTTTCCCAAGCTATGCAGGCAATTCCATGGTGTAATTAATTATTATTTCTTTCCTGGGTTAAATTATGCAAAATGAGCTTTAGCACACTATGACAGCTGGCATAAAAGTCACCTTCACTGATTCCCTTATCCCAAAAAGATAGTATAGACTAGAGTTGTATGGATGGTATATTTTCTTATAATTTCTCTGAACATCAGTCATTTAAAATCTTGGCCTTGCCCAATACTCATGTTCAAAAAGAAAAGCATTTGAAAGGAAGAAGCTGAAAATGGTGCTGCTACTTGCTCTTTCATGGAATTGCTGCAGAAATGCTAGAGTTTAGCCAGAGAAAAGGTTGAGACTTGGATCTGCAACATTTCCTGTATTTTAATAAATGAACATTTAATAAGACATACCCATTCTTAGCACTGTGTGGGTACTTAGCTCAGTTAATACCCAGTGAGGTAAGGTTATGAGAGATGGTTTATGGCTTCAGGTAGTGTTGAAATAAAAGCATTACAGGGCAGTTTTGGTTGAGAGGACTGTTCATGCTGTGGAACAGATGAAAATTCACTTTACGGTAAACAAAATTCTGGAAAGCCCTGGTTTATCTTTCTTCTCGTTAAACAATAAAATCTAAGTTTTATGACCAGAAAGAAAGAAAAGAGAGAGGGAAAAGAAAGAGATATTTTAAAGATAGCTGGGATGATTACGTTTCTATAAATAAGACCCTGATCAGACAGAAATTTGGGCTTCCCTGGTGGCTCAGATGGTAAAGAATATGCCCGCAATGCAGGAGACTGGGGTTTGAGCCCTGGGTCAGGAAGATCCCCTGGAGAAGGAAATGACAATCCACTCCAGTATTCTTGCCTGGAGAATTTCATGGACAGAGAAGCCTGGCGGGCTACCGTTCATGGGATTGCAGTCGGACATGACTGAGTGATTAACACACAACACACACACGGATGGAAATTAAACCAAATCAGTCAATGGCTGGGATGACACAGTCTACAGACTCCCACCCTCACCCTGTGGAGAGTGCTAAGGAAGTCAGATCAGAATCTAACTCCTATCAACTGGACATGTTTTAATCTGGAACCCTGGGTTAGGACTAACATCCAATAAGACAAATGGATTTTCTGTGGATTTGTAGGAATGTAATGGCTAAACAAGGGTCTTGTTGACCCCTTCTCTTGTTCTCATGATGTACCATATTAAAACCCAAAATCTAAATCTAGGAATACAGTTGTTTCTCAATAAGCAGAGAGGGATTGTCCCAGGATTCCTTCAGATACCAAAATTTGTGGATGTGCAAGTCCCTTATATAAAATGGTATAGTATTTTCATATCACCTATATACATGCTTCCACAGTCTTAAAATCATCTCTAGATTATTTATAATAGCTAATATAATGTGGCTCACATTGTACAGGAGACAGGGATCAAGACCATCCTCAAGAAAAAGGCAAAAAAGTAAAATGGCTCTCTGAGGAGGCCTTACAAATAGCTGTGAAAAGAAAAGAAGCAAAAAGCAAAGGAGAAAAGGATAAATATACCCATCTGAATGCAGAGTTCCAAAGAAGAGCAAGGAGAGATAAGAAAGCCTTCCTCAATGATCAGTGCAAAGAAATAGAGGAAAACAATAGAATGGAAGAGACTAGAGATCTCTTCAAGAAAATTAGAGATACCAAGGGAATATTTCATGCAAAGATGGGCTCAATAAAGGACAGAAATGGTATGGACCTAGCAGAAGCAGAAAATATTAAGAAGAGGTGGCAAAAATACACAGAAGAACTGTACAAAAAAGATCTTCACAACCCAGATAATCACTATGGTATGATCACTCACCTAGAGTCAAACTTCCTGGAATGTGAAGTCAAATGGGCCTTAGAAAGCATCATTAAGGCAAACCTAGTGGAGGTGATGGAATTCCAGTTGAGCTATTTCCAATCCTAAAAGATGATGCTGTGAAAGTGCTGCACTCAGTATCAACAAATTTGGAAAACTCAGCAGTGGCCACAGGACTGGTAAAGGTCAATTTCCATTCCAATCCCAAAGAAAGGCAACACCAAAGGATGTTCAAACTACCACACAATTGCACTCATCTCATACACTAGTAAAGTAATGATCAAAATTCTCCAAGCCAGGCTTCAACAATACGTGAACCGTGAACTCCCAGATGTTCAAGCTGGCTTTAGCAAAGGTAGAGGAAGCAGAGATCAAATTGCCAACATCCGCTGGATCACTGAAAAAGCAAGGGAGTTCCAGAAAAACATCAATTTCTGCTTTATTGACTATGCCAAAGCCTTTGACTATGTAGATCACAACAAACCGTGGAAAATTCTGAAAGAGGTGGGAATACCAGACCACCTGACCTGCCTCTTGAGAAATCTGTATGCAGGTCAAGAAGCAATGATTAGAACTGGACATGGAACAACAGACTGGTTCCAAATAGGAAAAGGAGTACGTCAAGGCTGTATATTGTCACCCTGCTTATTTAACTTCTATGCAGAGTACATCATGAGAAGTGCTGGGCTGGAGGAAGCACAAGTTGGAATCAAGATTGCTGGGAGAAATATCAATAACCTCAGATATGCAGATGACACCACCCTTATGGCAGAAAGTGAAGAAGAACTAAAGAGCAGTTGATGAAAGTGAAAGAGGAGAGTGAAAAAGTTGGCTTAAAGCTCAGCATTCAGAAAACCAAGATCATGGCATCTGGTCCCACCACTTCATGGGAAATAGATGGGGAAACAATGGAAACAGTGTCAGACTTTATTTTGGGGGGCTCCAAAATCACTGCAGATGGTGATTGCAGCCATGAAATTAAAAGACGGTTACTGCTTGGAAGGAAAGTTATGACCAACCTAGACAGCATATTGCAAAGCAGAGACATTACTTTACTAGAAATGGACAAAGGTCTACTAGACGGACAAAGGTCCGTCTAGTCAAAGCTATGGTTTTTCCAGTAGTCATATACACATATGAGAGTTGGAGTATAAAGAAAGCTGAACACTGAAGAATTGATGCTTTTGAACTCTGTTATTGGAGAAGACTCTTGAGAGTCCCTTGGAGTGCAAGGAGATCCAACCAGTCCATCCTAAAGGAGGTCAGTCCTGGTTGTTCATTGGAAGGACTGATGTTGAAGCTGAAACTCCAATACTTTGGTCAGGTGATGTGAAAAACCGACTCGTTTAAAAAGACCCTGATGCTGGGAAAGATTGAAGGCAGGAGTAGAAGGGGACAACAGAGGATGAAATGGCTGGGGCTGGATGGCGTAACGGACTCAATGGACATGAGTTTGAGTAAACTCTGGGAGTTGGTGATGGACAAGGATGCCTGGCGTGCTGCAGTCCATGGGGTGGCAAAGAGTCAGACACAACTGAGGGACTGAATTGAACTGAATACAGTGTAAATGCTGTGTAAACAGTTGCATATACGATGTAAATACTGTGTAAATAGTTGTCAGCACTTGGCAAATTAAAGTTTCCTTGGAACATTCTGGAGTTTTTTCCCAAATATTTTTGCTCTGAGTTTGGTTGAATTTGCAGTTGTGAAACCCATGAATACAGAGGACATGTAATTGTTCTTAAGAATTGGTTTAAAGATGTCTCAGTTTTTCCCAATGTTGTGTCTATTTTTATGTAACATTAACTACTTTATAAACATAAAATTTAGCTTTTACATAGTTATTTAAAAACCAAAATTATTGCCATTTTTTCCTCCAGGAGCATTGAATCAAAAAAATTGGGGAAAGAAATATCCAACATGTAATAGCCCCAAACAGTCTCCTATCAATATTGATGAAGATCTTACACAAGTAAATGTGAATCTTAAGAAACTTAAATTTCAGGATTGGGATAAAACATCTTTGGAAAACACATACATTCATAACACTGGGAAAACAGGTAAAATACTTGCATTTTATTTCTGACTTTAATAAGTTTATCAAACTTAGAGAGTATTTAGATTATTTTCATTGTATTTTTCTTTGAATAATGTATGTAGTATAAACTGGATAGAAACTATAGGTACAAGAAATCAAATAGAAAATTAGAAGTTTAGACCTTTTGAAATGTGTACAAAAAATTAAATAACCAAAGTCATAATGTTCTCCGTAATATAGCAATAAAGATGCCTCCACAGGAAGAGCTGATAAAGATAACATAATATATAGCTAATTAACTTATTAACTCTATCACTGGTTAATCACTTAGTCAATCAGGATTTCTTTCTCTTGTGCATTTTATTTGATCTTTTCTACTCAGTTGTATGTTATGTTCAATATTTGGATGTGAAAAAAGCAATCTACTATAATTGAATTTTAAGAAAGTATTGGTCCTTCTAGATAGAAAGTTTTAAATTATATACTATACTTAGAAAGCACTCTCAAATAAAGCTTTTTTCTTAGTATGCAAATGTCATAAAAATTCCAGTAAGCAGCAAACAGAAGTTTACAAAAGCTAGCATTTTTTTCTGATGTTATGTTTTAAATGAAATTGTATGTATATCAACAAGTTATGTAAAAGCAAATATACTCATGGGAAAAAGATTAGAAAAAATATTCACTATAGTAGTAGCCATGTTGAGGTGATTTAATTGTAAGTGATATTTTTCTCAATTTTCCATATTTTGCTGATATAATTGTGTGAATATAGTAATTTAAATCTGGTAAAGGTAGGAATTTTTCTGGATCAGTGCTTGACAGATAATAAGCACTCAATAAGTATTTCTTGAATGAATGATTTTATATGTTATAAGAGGCCTGGTGTGTTGCGGTTCATGGGGTCTCAAAGAGTTGCAAATGACTGAGCGACTGAACTGAACTGATAATGTATTATTAATTAAATATGTAATAGTATATTGTCCTAAATGTTAGATATTTTGATTACCAGTTTTAGTGGGTGTTACATAGAAGTAAAGCATGTAATCTCTGCTTCATTTTTCTTCGTGGAGTGTGGTCAAGCACTTGAGCTTTAGTGCCACACTTTCCAGGTTCAATTCTGGCTGTTTAAAGCACAGTATGGAACCTTGAGAAAGTTCCTTAACCTTGCTGTGACCAATTTCCTTACCTTGTAAAATAGGGATTGTAATGGTATCATCTTCCATTGTGTAGGATCAAATATTTAATACATGTAAAGTAATGCCTGTCATGTCGTAAGTGATAAATGAATGTTGACCATTATTGTTGTTGTTTGTTGCTACTGTTATTATTCATGAAAATGTATATCTCTGACTAGCTGGTGTCTGCTGGAAAAAAAAAAAAACAAGGCAGCCTAGAAATTAATTATACTTTACTCAGAAGTCTTTGGCACCCCACTCCAGTACTCTTGCCTGGAAAATTCAATGGATGGAGGAGCCTGGTGGGCTGCAGTCCATGGGGTCGCTAAGAGTCGGACACGACTGAACAACTTCACTTTTACTTTTCACTTTCATGCATTGGAGAAGGAAATGGCAACCCACTCCAGTGTTCTTGCCTGGAGAATCCCAGGGATGGGGGAGCCCGGTGGGCTGCTGTCTATGGGGTCGCACAGAGTCGAACATGACTGAAGCGACTTAGCAGCAGCAGCAGAAGTCTTTACACTGCGCAGNAATGGCAACCCACTCCAGTGTTCTTGCCTGGAGAATCCCAGGGATGGGGGAGCCCGGTGGGCTGCTGTCTATGGGGTCGCACAGAGTCGAACATGACTGAAGCGACTTAGCAGCAGCAGCAGAAGTCTTTACACTGCGCAGTATGTTGGATTCAGTTCCAAATCACAAAAGTGATTTCTGCCTAATGAAACAAAGTCTATTTAAATCTGACTGAGAGACACTGAACTCATGCATTAAAACTCTGAAGAGAATCATTAATCCCCAGATGACTCCTAAAATACAGATAGTAGATGGTATCTGCTAGGGATGTCTATAGAGTTTAAGATTCTGAGACTTGCCAGCAAGGGTTCAAACATGAGATGGCTAAAACCCCTTCAAAAGGAAAAGGCCTCCTGCTTTCCTTGCCACAGTCTAGGACAGAAATTCTGAAGCTTGAGGAAGCCTGGGGTGATGCTTGGAAACATAAGGAGATGGAACAAAAGCAGCAGCAGCTTGATAAGGAATAGAAACAGGAATATGAGAAGGTTGGAGAAAAGACCTTTCCTTTCCAATCTTCTGTTCCTTCTCACTTTAACTGTCCCCTCACCACCTTGTGAGGCATTAGGGGAGCAGGGTTTTGGACACCAAACAAACAAAACGTAGGCTACCAAACAGACAGGGTAGGTGAACTACCTGTCTCTTGCTTGGCAGTTAAGGTCTCAGATTTATTTTACACTTGTAGCAATAGGATACATTAAGTATATTATGCAGTTACAAAGTTCAGCTTTCAAAATTGTAGCTTATTTTTTTAATTTATCAAATACATTATGTTCTTAATGTACCTTAATAGAAGAAAATTTAAATTTGTAATTTTGATTTTCAAAAACTTAGATGTCAATTTATTGTGGTTTTTTTTTTTTTTCAAGTGGAAATTAATCTCACTAATGACTACCGTCTCAGTGGAGGGGTTTCAGAAACAGTGTTCAAAGCAAGCAAAATAGCTTTTCACTGGGGAAAATGCAATATATCATCTGATGGATCAGAACATAGTTTAGAAGGGCAAAAATTTCCACTAGAGGTAAGTCAGTAGTCCCACTATTTACTATTTCATTTTCTAAGTCACTGGGATTTCATTTAACATGTAATTTGATTCCTTTGTAATGTAACTTTGTAATTTATAGAGTTATATTTTGTTTACTTGGTTAATATCTGCATTTCTCTCTGGACTGAGTTGTATAAGACCTATAGTTGGTTTTCCACTTTCTAGTAATGCTGAGTGTCACGTTAGATTATAGATGGTTAGTAAATATTGATGAGTGAGTGAATGAGTGAAACTATTCCCACAGCCCATTAGGGAACAAAGGGGAACTTCATCAATGTACTAGAAAATCAAGAAACTTCAAATTAAAGTGATAAAATGCTTCAAATTTAAAATCAGCAAATAAAAATAATGCCTAGTAATATACAATGAAAAATGTGAACACTTTCACACGTCTGGAGAAGGTATAAATTGGTAAGACTTTCTGGGAAGCATTTCACTTGTTCTTATCAAGAACTTTAGATGTTTTATTCTCAATACTTATAATTCAGTTTATAGCAATTTAGTCTAAAGATTAATTAAGGACAGACTCAAAAATTTGGAGGCAAAGACTTATTTACAGTAATAAAAGTTGAAACAAAAGGAAATGATTACATTACAATGAATTGTTATAGATCTTGTAAAAATCCTGTTTTAGAATGATTTATTTAACAGAAAAGGTTCTATCATAAGATATGAATGCTTTTGAAAAGCAGAAAGTAAAATAGTATACACAGGGTTATTATTCTAAATTTTGTAAAGCACGAAACTAATTAATGGCAGAGAAAGAGTACAGAGTCTAAGTCAGACCGATGAGGCTTGAATATTGGCTTCGCATTTAGTTAGTAGTTATATGACATGACAGTGTATGAATTATTTAATTTCCCTAAGCTTCTGTTTCCCGTCTGTGAAATTGACATATAGTAGTAACACTTCTCTATAGAGTTATTAGGAGGATTAAATGAAAGGTTGAATTATTACTATTGTAAAAATAATGGAAGGAAACCAAGAAAACATTAATTGTAATTTTCTCTGGGTGATGGCATTATTACCTTTTCTCCTTTAAAATTCTCATATTTTCTAGATTGCCTGTGTTAAAGCTGTATTTTTACTTTTATCATTCAGAGCAGTTATTGATAATAAAATAAAGTTAGTTATTTAATAAAGGATTAAAAAAATAATGTGGATAAGCACACTCAAATGTGTGGCTTATAATTTCTTAAATATCCTTAAAGAAAAGTATATTTATCAAATCTTTATCAGAAATACAAAAATCAACTCATTAAACAGGTAACATTCTCAATTTTAAGAGTTTAGCTCTCTCACAGTACTCCTTAGAACAAAGGTGAAAATCAAGAAAACCCTAAAAATAACACAAGCCATGATTCAGTAAAATTGTAAGGAATCTGTGTCCTAAACCTCATATATTTTTCTTATTTAGAAGCCCCTCAAATCATCTCTCAGAGATGTAATTTGTTTGTTGTTTCTTTTTATTTAATTTTTAAACAGTAATGGGTTTTATTTTATTTATTTACTTATTTATTTATTTATTTTTTTTTTGCCAAAATCTTGGTTCTTCAACCGGGGATGAACTAAAGCCCACAGCAGTGAAAGCCCTGAATCCTAATTACTGGAGCATCAGGGAACTCCCTGTTGTCTATTTTTTAAAACATTTACCATATAATTGTGCGAGCAGGAGCAACTATACTCCAGGAAAAAATAAAAAATAATAAATTGCCTCTCCAGATTTTGGTTTCTTGAGTTGTGGTAAATTAAGTGATGGAAGTTTATTGAATAGCTAGGTCATTCTCAAATAAAATAATTTACTGAAACATTTAAGGAAAAATTGTGCAAGTGGAGAAACTAGAGGATATCCTTGATTTGCTCTTTTTTCCTGGCCTCTCACATCCTATAATCATCTCCTCAGTTCTGCCCCTAAATGATGTGTGACATCAGAAAAAGGCTCCCGCCTTCTTAATCTGTTACTTGGATGTGTAAATCCCTGAAGCTAGTTTCTCTCCAGTATTAATCCCTTCCACTGGCCATCCCTACCCCTTAGCCCTGCCCCCCGCCACCACCACCCCCC